>LOEQ01005807.1:19214-43460 GCA_001685075.1 Bramus lutescens | reverse complement strand
CAGAAAGCCCACAAATACATGGAAATTAAACAATGCTCACCTGAAGCATCAATGAGTCAAGGAAGAAATGAAGGGAAAAATTAAAGTCTTTCTAAATTCAATGAAAATGACCACACAACATCTCCAAATTTATGGGACACAATGAAAGCAGTATTAAGAGGAAAGTTCATAGCACTAAATGTCTACATAAAGAAACTGGGAAAATCCCACACTAATGAATTAATAGAACATTTGAAAACTTTAGAACAAATGGAAGCAAACTCACCCAAGAGAACTAAATGGTAGGAAATAATCAAACTGAAAGCTGAAATCAACAAAATAGAAACAAAGAAAAAAATACAAAGAATCGATGAGACAAACAGTTGGTTCTTCGAGAAAATATCAAATGGAAAAAAGAAAATATATTTAACAACTGGTGCTGACATTTCAACAAATAACTGGATATCAACATGTGGAATAAGGAAAATAGACCCATACCTATCACCATGCACAAAACTCAAGTCCAAATGAATCTAAGCCTCAACATAAAGCCAGCCACATGGAACCTCATAGGAGATAAAGTAGGAAGTACACTTGAAAGCATTGGCACAGGGGACCACTTCCTAATTATAACCCCAGTAAGACAGACACTGAGAGAAACTATTAATAAATGAGACCTCCTGAAACTGAAAAACTTCTGTAAAAAAAAGAACATGGTTAACAGGATAAAATGGCAGCCTACAGTAATGGAAAAAAAACTTAACGAACCCCACATCAGACAGAGGGCTGATCTCCAAAATCTACAAAGAACTCAGGAAATTTGTCATCAAGAGAACAAATAATCCAATAAAAAAATGGAGTACAGACCTAAAAAGAGAACTATCAACAGAGGAATCTAAAATGGCTGAAAGACAGTTAAGAAAATGCTCAACATCCTTTTTCATCAGAAAAATGCAAATCCGAGCAACTCTGAGATTCCATCTTACACCTGTAAGAATGGCCAAGATCCAATACACTGATGACATATTATGCTAGAGAGGATCTGGAGTGAAGAAAACACTCCTGCATTGCTGGTGGGAATGCAAGCTGGTACATCACCTTTGGATATCCATATAGCAATTTCTTAGAAAATTAGTAAACAACCTTACACAATACCCAGTAATACCACTTTTGTGTATATAGCCAAAGTATGCTCAATCGTGCCAGAAGGACATATAATCAAATATTTTTATAGCAGCATTGTTTGTCATAGCTGCCACCTGGAAACAACCTAAATGTCCTTTAACCCAAGAATGGATAAGGAAAATGTGGTCCATTTACACAATGGTGTACTACACAACAGAAAATAAATAATGACATCTTAAAATTTGCAGGCAAATAGAATGGACCTAGAAAATATCATACTGCATGAGGTAATTCAGATCCAGAAAGACAAATATCATATGTGCTTACTCATAAGTGGCTTTTAGACAGAAAGCAAAGAAAAGCAACCTATAATTCACAGTCCGAGAGAACCTAGACAACAATGAGGACCCTAAGAGAGACATAAATGGATCTAATCTACATGGCAAATAGAAAGAGACAAGATCTCCTGAGTAAATTGGGAGCATGGGGACCTTGGTGGAGGGTTGAAGTGGAAGGGGAGAGGCAGGGAAGAGAGCAGAGAAAAATGTAGAGCTCAATAAAAATCAAAAATTATTAAGTTTAGCAATATTGGAGGCTACAAAATTATCAAGCAGTAAACAGCTGTATTTCTGTATACTGAAAAAGAACTATGAAAACCACAAATATATACTGGTCAATGTATGATATCATTAGAAATAACTTACTGGTAACAAATTAAACCCAATGAAGCAAAATTCTAAATACTAGACACTGTTAGACAGTGATGATAGGAACTGAAGAAGATGCAAATACAAGCTGTGACCATGTGTCTGAGCAATGAATGTTCTTTATATTAATCTCATAGCAATCTGTAGATCACTACAATCCTTGTGAACATTCCAGTGGTATTTTCTGATACATAGAAAAGTGATCATAAGACTGGGTTGGAGTTGCAAAAAAATCAAAATCTCCTCAACAAACCATTGGGAAGCAAAATAAAACAGGGGATCTCAGTGCTTCACATTTCAAACCTTGTTCTAAGGCTAAAGTAATCAAATCAATATGCCACTGACCTTAAACCATAAACATAACGATCACTGTGGAGGGCTGAGATACAAACTCACACAAACTGAGCATTCCAGCTTGATTCCTGTTGCTGTGATAAACACTGAGACCAAAAGCATCTTAGGGAGGAAAGTGTTTATTTGCCTTACACCACTGAGGTCACCACCCGTCATCAAGGGAAAACGGTGCAGTAACTCAAGTCCAGTTTTTAGGCAGGAACTGAGATGCTGAAGTAGAGAACATGGAGGACCACTCTTGACTGGTTGACTTGCCCCGGATTTCTTGGCTACGTTTCTTGTAAAGTCCAGGACCATCTGCCTAGGGATGTTACCACCTCATGTGTGCTGGACCCTGTACATCATTTATCAATTAAGAAAATGTGTGGTCTCTGCATCTATTTCCATCAGTTGCTGGATGAAGGTTCTGGGCTGAATTCTCAAAGTCCAGTTGAGGAGAGGGAAGAGGGATAATATGAGCAAAGGGGTCAAGACCAAGACGGGAATACCCACAGAAACAGCTTGTCTGAGCTAATACAATAATATGAGCAAAGGGGTCAAGACCAAGACGGGAATACCCACAGAAACAGCTTCCCTGAGCTAATGGGAGCTCACTGTCTCTGGTCTGACAGTGGGGGAACCAGAACAGGACCAAACTTGTCCCTCTGAATGTGGGTAAAAGTTGTGTGGCTGAGACAGTATGAGGGTCCACTGGTAGTGGGGCCAGGGTTAATCCCTACTGTTTGAGATGGCTTTTTGGAGCCCATTCTTTTTGGTGGAATACCTTGCTCAGCTTAGATATAGAGGGGAGGGCCTTGGTCCTGCCTCAAAGTGATATGCCAGACTTTGTTGACTCCCCATGGGAAGCCTTACCCTCTCTGAGGAATGGGTAGGGGGTGGTGGGAGGGGAGGGAAGGTGGAGGAAATGGAAGGAGGAGAGGGAGTGGGAACTGTGATTGATATGCAAAATTTCAACTAAATAAAAAAAGGAAAAAGAAAGAAAATATATGATCATAGGCCAATCTGACCTAGGGGATTCTTCACTTGAGGTTTACTCTTCCCAGATAACTCTAGTTTCTACTCAATTGACAGACGAGGGTAACTGTGACACATAGTTAATGGTCTTTTACAAAGGGCCAAGAATACACACTAGAAACAGGATATGCATCTCAGTAAGGATGGTTGTTGAAAAAGGAGTCTCCCAACAGGGAAAGAAAGTACGCCCTGTGGTTAACATCATTTGCAAGTTTGACTCTAAAGGGAATATGTATTTAAATATAAAACCCAAAATCAAAAATGAAAAAAGACCCCATCACTTGTCTTCATAACATTATTTTTTGTAATGTTACACCAAAGCAGAGGGAACCACAGGAAACATTGGATTGCACTACATTTTACTGCAACTTCCTGCACAATGAAAGAAATTGCTAAAGACTACTAAACCCGTAGGAGAAAACACCCAGCTTTATACTTGAATTGTCTAAGGAAGTCATAAATCCTATACTAACCTGACTAAAAGTGGATGAAGTGGCAAATAAATGTTTAACACAAACAAAACCATATAAATATGGCCAGGGAAGGTCTTAAAAGTTGTTGGGTAGCAGTGATCTTCAAGAAAGGCAATAGCGCAGTGAGATGTCACTCATGCCGTGAAGTCGGAAAAGTAAAATGACATGAAATGACCAGTAGTGGGGTACTGTGAAGACAGGAATTCCTAAGCACATCTACTGAGGATATCAATTATTATATCTACGATGGAGCACACTACAGAATTCTCTGAATTAATAGTGAAACCACTTCATGATTCACCAATCCCAGCTTTAGTAGCCTGTCTGTGAACAAACATGACAG
This sequence comes from Bramus lutescens, assembly GCA_001685075.1. NCBI lineage: Eukaryota > Metazoa > Chordata > Mammalia > Rodentia > Cricetidae > Bramus > Bramus lutescens. Next base: position 39,465 of record LOEQ01005807.1, on the reverse strand, counting down.
CTCCCCTCCATGTTCCCTGTGGATCATCCAGTGACCAGTTATGGAAACAAACTAATTGTGCATGGACTGGTGAAGTTCTGCACATGTACAGTATGTTTGTGCAATATTCTGTCATTCATTCCTGAGTGTTGTAGACAATATGAGTGAATATGAAGACATTGGGGTCAGTGAAACAAGCCAGACCTAGGAGGGTGAGTAGTCCCTGTGAAATGTGGAATGTTGGCCTGTAACCTGCAGATCTGAATTATAAGACAGAGAATTGTAAAGATTGCATGTTCAACCTTACATAGTCAAAAAAAAAAACTGCGTTGTTTACAAAACAATGTGAAGAAGCAGAGATAATTTTTGCTTGGGTTGTTCTGGTTCTGTTGAAGATAGCCCAACCATTACTCTAAGTTCAACTTGATGCTCCAGAACTGTGAGGAAAACCTTTGATGATCTCAGGAATTCTAGGAGACCAATCATGAGTATTTTCTGAATGGAAATCCAGACACTCCAAACATGAACCACATTCTACACACACTGATCATTTGCCACAGCTTCACCCAGTAGGATGTCCATTCCTCCACCAGGAGCAGAAGTTTCTAGTCATGAGCTCATATACAAGAAAACTCGAATCTCATCATTTTCAGAATAATCTGGGACTTTGCTCCCTACACATTCACAAAGCTGTTCCAGGGAGGAGAAACAGCTTGTGTTACACTTCAGTTTGTTTTAATGTATATGGCAGTTATAGTGTTCCAAGAACAGTGAAAGTAGGTGGAGAAAACTGTTCACAAAATATGCATATTCCACAGCACTCTGCTTCAGACAACACTATTCAATTAAAGTGTTCCTGACAAGAACGGTGTTCATATCCCACCATGAGCAATGTGCCTTAAGCACATCCAAAGTGTGATTGTGGCATATGAACTTATCTATAACACATACTTGGTATCTTAAATGGTTATTGATTTTTACTCTCATATATCATAAATAACATGTTACAAATTTTAATATCATATATCATGCTTATCAGAAATTATTTTAGTATGTTAGGTTTTGAGTTACAGGCCTGGATAATAGAAATAAGTTAAAGCACTGTGGGTTTTGTTTTTGCTTTTTGCTTTTCTGTTTTAAATGAAACAGGGTTTCATTTCACCATGTTTCCCAGGATAGCTTTAATCTGGCAATTTTCCTGCTTCAGAGTCTGGAATATTTTGGCACAATATAAAAGAAAGTATTTTTAAGTAGAATTGCCTATTACCTTGCAGAATTCTCTAGCTATAGGCACAAAGGAAAGTAGCTTATTTGCTGACTCAGTATCCACACTTAACAAAGTTCACCTCCCTAGAAACATTCCTGCCCTGGATCTCTGAGTGAACATGGGCAAAGCAGCCCTTTGGTGATTTCTACCTCAGCAACAACTCAGACACTATGGAAGGACAGGAGAGACATGGGTCAATGGACAGGCTGTTGCCTTGTTTATAGCTGAAGGAAGATTCCCCAAACCACTGATGTATGACAGTGACTGATAGGCCTATAGAGAAGGTCCATGTCCACATTCTGAGTGGAAAAAGAAGAGGTATGGGATACCGGTTTCAGAACAGTTAAATATTTATTTAGTCTTATGTGGTGTGCATTGAAAGATTCTAGATAATTTTTCACATATAACTAAGATAAAATTTTCATATGAGTGATAACTCTTTAAGTTACATTTTGGTCACGATCTGCCCCAAGCATTGAGATCCTCAATATATTATGGTTTTGGCCAATATTCAGGCATCATTATTAATTGATGGCTTTAGGGTCCCCATAAGGACATTAATTCTTTCTCTAAACAAGTGTCTGCCAAACCAATCACCTCTGATGGTTTTACCAAGAACCTGCTTTAGCTTATTACCATGTTTCTTTATACACTTTTCCTACTGACCCACCCAGATTTATTTCTACAGATCCTAGTCCACTTTGAGCACATTTCTCATTTCTCCTATTCTTTGCTGCCTCTGTGATTCACTGCACAGATTATTCTCTAGGAACCGGTTCTGCCTGCCTTTCTCATTATTTCTTTTCACATATGTTCATAGTGTAAAATCCTCCTTTAAAGTTCTAGTAGCGCTCAGTGTAATGTTTTCCATAAAATAGATTATGACAGTTTGATAATCCCAAAGCGTTATAATTTAAATTTAACATAAATACTATTGTGAGATCAAAGGAATCACAGTTTTGCAATTTTAATATGTTCTATTTCTAGCAGAAAATCCAAAAGATTAGAAAGTCTCATGCTACCTGGAGTGGCTGCTGTACACTCTGAGTTTTATATATATTTCACACACGCACACATTTACTAGTAAGTTATTTATTTAATTATTTATTTTTTAAGTGATTCTTATCTCATACAATACATCCCGGCCACAGCTTCCCCTCCCTCCATTCCTTTCAGCTTCCCTCACGTCCATTCCCCCCTGATCCACTTCCCATCCATTTCCTCATCAGAAAACAGAGGGCCTCCAAGAGATGACAGGCAAACAGAGCAAAACTAGTTATTATAGACAAGGCAAAAGCCCTCATATCAAGGCCGTACAAGGCAGCCTCAATAGGAAGGAAGGAGTTCCAAGAGCAGTGAAAAGGGAGAGAAGTAGTTCCATGTTAGGGGGTCACAAAACTCACCAGGCTATCAGCAATGAAATGTATGCAGAGGACCTGGTATAGACCCATGCAGGCCCTGTGCACAAATATGTTCTTATGAGTTGAAGGATAATTACAAAAGTAGGTCAGTTTGTCCTCGGGATTCTTTTTTCTTATTTCTTGTTATGTTACTGAAAACTGGACACTTTAAAAACATTTAAAAACTAAGCTGTATCTTTAACATCTAGTCAAAATAGCTGCTATACCATGAATATGAAAATGCCAGTTTCTGAAGCTTATGATATGAGATATGGGAGTGTCAGGAAGACATAAGTACAGTAAGAAATCTAACTCAACAAGAAGAAGGAAAGCCAGGCACCAGGGCACACATCTGTAATCCCAGCACATGAGAAGCACAGGCAAGAGGAGCTAGCTTAAGGGAAATTTCATAGTGAGTTTAAAGCCAGCCTGGATTACATGAGATGCTGTCTGAAAATGATGAAAAGAGAAAATGGGGGTGGGGCTTAATAGAGAAGCAGAATTGTGTAAATGGACAGTTGGATGGCTGTGCTCCAGGCAGAGGTCTTCTCATGGTGGTCATAAGCTTAATCAGGGGCTTAGAAATGAGGTCTTTTTAGTGACCAACGGGAGAATGGATACCCCAAACAGTGAAGGTTTGGAAAACAGAATGAGTAGACTGAACGGGGTCATGAATGAGTGCACAGGATATATAAAATCTGAAAATGAAGTCTCAAATAAACCCTTCAAGTGTAAATATGCAAAGGCATGCAGAAGTCTCCTTGGTGCTACAAGGTCTGTCTGGATGAAGCCTCTGATACAACTCACATTTTGGAGCTGATGTTACTAAAATTTATAGTATCTCACGCAAAACCAGCACCTTTCTGCTCTTGGATGACTTGTCTGGTGACCCCTAAACAGAAGCTCTGTAACAAGAAAAACAAATGGTTTCAAGTAGTCATCTAAAAATTTCACTCTCCCTGTTAGCTTATTTGAGGGCATGATGAGTCTCGGCCCTGATCCCTGACTTATTAGTTCTGAAACAGAGGTTCACATTGAAAAGTAGCAAAGCCAAGGCCTTTAGATGAAGTATCATTTGCAGTTTGCAAATAAATGTGGGCTTCTCAGTAAGCCTGATTTCAGGGATGAGAGTACAGGAAAGAGCCATGGCTGGAGTAAGGTGGGAGCTTCTCTAAGCCCACATTCACTACTCTGGGCCATCCGTCCCCCTAGGGGATGAGGCTCTGACTAACAAGGACTCCAAATTACTATTATAATTTTTATGATAGCCTCATTTGCAGTTATTTCATTTGGCTTGCAGAAACAGTGTTATGGGCGGTTGTGACCACCATCAGTAAAAACTTAATGAGGATAAAATTGATCTCATCAATTTCCTGTCACCACTCAACTTACTACACTCAAAACCTGTTGTTTATGTAACTTCCCTGTCCTAGTACAGAAAGTCTCAATCTCTGTTGCCCTTGCAATCTTTGAGTAAAAATGCTAAACTCTAATCACTCCTGGGGAACAGCAATGGAGCGATGTTGCCTAAGCTTCTGGGAGCACTTAATCCACACAGTGACAGAGACATTATGGGTAGTGACACAGACCACTGTCTGCTTCCTTCTACTTTGTTATACACCAAAAGCTTCACTGATGCATTAAATGATTATACTTTGTTTTGAAACTCAGCATCACAAGCAGGTTCAAGCTAATTAGAACAGGATGGGAGACATTGAAACTTCTTCTACTTCTAAAAATTTCATTTTTCATTCTTTGTCCTAAATGCTTGGGGTACAATCATAAAGGCTACGCTATTGCAGCTGTAGTTTGGACCTAAGACCATATGACAGACACACTAGTACCGCAGCTCATCTAGAACACCATCAAGTACACTGTCTTACCTCACACTCACTAAGGATGTCCTCAGAACATGGCTCTGATTCTCAGTTCTCTTCCAACAATCTGCATTTGTACACCGATGCTGCTCACATGACTAGATTTGGCTCTGCCTAATATTGATCACTACCCCAAATCCATTTCAGGGAACATGATTTGCTGACTTGGAGAATAAATTATTACCCCCATTTGGTTTTATTCTCCTCTGCAAGTGACTATTTACTCCTTGAATAATGGTCTACTTCATCTCTGAACAAACCAAACTACTAATGATTTTCTGTAAACTACACCTAATATCTTAATTCAGGGATGCTACATAGTCCTACTTCATATTAGCTGCTCTGTATACAGACATGGCACATATCACTTAGTTCATGACCATACCACATTGCTGAAATTACAACCAGGGTTGGGTGGTGCGGGAGAATTGTCTGTATTCTGTCAATCATGTATTTTAATAAAACACTGATTGGCCAGGCAGGGTGTACAGGTGGGTCAACCAGACAGGAAGTAGAGGCGGGGCAATGAGAACAGGAGANATAATGGGTTAATACAAACTACAAGAGCTAATAAGAAGACTGAGCTAATGGGCCAATCAGTTTTATAACTTATGGAGATCTCTGTGTGACTTTCTTTGGGGCATGCCGGCTGTGGGGTACTGGGTGAGACAGAAACCCCAATAAGCCGGCCCTCACGCTATAGTTGTGGATTGAGTTCTTCTCTCTCCTCAAAATTAATATACTGAAGCTCTCACACAATGGCATTACCTTTAGAGTGGGTTGGTATATTTGCATGATAGGATCCGTGCCCTTACATGGGGGAAAGAAAAGCCTCATGAACATTCAATGTAACTGTAATCTGTGACCCCAATAAGATCTCACTACAGAGTGGACTGTACTAACACTGCAACTGTTGCTCAGAGGAAAGCAAAGTGATACCTATGGTTTGAGAACACCATTCTGATGCCCCTGGGTAAAAATGATGCTGGATTCTAGTCACTGACACTGACTCAGTTACCGTACCTTGCAGAGACAGAACATGTGAACTGTGTGAAGAATACACCTTTTTTTGAAGGTATTTTATTTTTTATTTTGTTTGTTTAAATATTAAAAATTTCCACCTCCACCCCTCCCATTTTCCTCCCCCTACCCCACTTCCCCTCCCCCTCCTTCTCCAGTCCAAAAAGCAGTCAGGGTTCCCTGCCCTGTGGGAAGTCCAAGGTCCTCCCCCCTCCATCGAGGTCTAGGAAGGTGAGCATCCAAACAGACCAGGCACCCACATAGCCAGTACATGCAGTAGAATCAAAACCTTTAAAAGTTTGCTATCTAAGAATGAAAATCATAGATTGGGTGAGGGAGGAAAGTATAGGTTTAGCCATTGAAACTGTTCAGTGATTTAAATTTGATCGAGAAGTTAAGTTCTTTATGTAAATTCAATACATGAGATAAAGTGATAGGTCTCTCTGCTTTTGCTGATTCCTTTATATTTTTCTAGAAGAAAATTGGATAAATTTAGCAAATGCTAAAAATGAAAGAGAAATAGTGAAACATTTGAACCACTAATTAACTCCATCTAAAATTACTTGTGGCAAATATGAACACAATAAAGGTGGATTTTACTGCACTTAGGGACCTAAAACACAGAGCTATGACTCATAAAATAAATTTTGTGCTTTGATCTGACTTTAGATCATAGCTTTGTAGCTTCCCTGGTGTGAGTGTGAACAAGGTGTATTATCTCTTTAAAACCTTAGAGTCTTTGTGTGGGAACTGGTTCATACTTCTGCTTATCACTGGTGCTTGTGGGCCACAGGTGGTTCAAGGACTATGAAGAACTCACTCATTTAACATATGAGCACAGAGTTGTGACTCTTCATTAATAGCTGTTTTCAGAATTGGTCTCCTATAGCCCAACCTAATCTCAAACTCACTATATAGCCAAGGATGACCTTGAATGCCTGGTATTCCTGCCTCAGTTTCCTGGGTGCCAGAATTCTAGACATAAGCCGCAAACCCCAGCACTATGGTACATACTTTTATTTTTTAGTAGGTATCTCTGTGTAATATGTTATGAAAACCTAACTGAGGAATATGTATTTCATATATATGGTGATAAAAGTTAATGATAGGCTGGCTTTCTTTGTTTTATGTTTAAAAACCACCTATCAGTGAGTACATGTGATAATTCTCTTCCTGTGTCTAGGTTACCTCACTCAAAATAATGTTTTCTAGCTCCATCCATTTTCCTGCAAAATTCAAGATGCCATTATTTTTTCTGCTATGTATTACTCCAAATGTACCACATTTTCCTTATCCATTCAAACCACAATTCCAGAGAACTTAGACAAAAATGAGGACACTAAAATAGACTTACATAGATCTAATCTACATGAGAAGTAGAAAGTAGAAAAAGACAAGATCTCTTGAGCAAAATGGAAGCATAGGGACCTTGGCAGAGGGCTGAAGGGGAGAGGCATTGAGGGGAGCAGAGAAAAATGTAGAGCTCAATAAATATCAATTCAAAAAATAGTTAATGATAGGTGACTGGCTAGCTGGAATAGCAGGTAAAGGTGCTTGTCACCAAGCTTAGTGACCTGAGCTCTATTCCTAGAACGCAAATGATAAAAGATGAAGATAAGCCCCCTGCCCCAAGGTATCATATGGCCACATGTATGAACATACTTCACAAAAATTAAATGTTGAAAACATTGTACAGTTATGAGCCTCTGTGTTTTTTGACATCTACTGCATGAACAGGCTTCTCTGATGATGGCTGAGTATGCCATGATCTACAGGTAGAGCAATAAGCCATCACGAGTCATTTTATCACTACAATGCATTAGCAGGATAGTAATATAGGTTTTCCCCTAGGGTCATGACCTATTTAGTCTCAGGTTCCTGGCTTAACCATGGCAGTTCTCTTCCCCTCAATGTTCAGGTAGCAAGGTTGAAAAGGAAGGAGAAGGATTGTAAGATTCACAGGTAGTAGATAACTCCAAAGAAACAGTGTTTTCTAAGCACAACAGGCAGGAAACACATAAAAACTCAGAGAGGCTGTGATAGCATGTGCATGACCTACGTACTTGCAAGTCAGACAAACTCCTAGCATGGAGAAAGGAAGTTGACACAAAGTCTCATCCATAAACAAGAAATCTGTATACAAACATTGAGTCCAATTTCTATTGTATGAGGTATGCTATTTTTTATTGGCTTGCTTTGGTTTGAGTTTTCATTTTGTGTAAGAGAAAGAAAGAACATGCAGTTGGCTTAGGGGAGGAAATGGGAGGACTTGTGGGAGGAGAAATCTAAATATGTAGCACAAAAAAAGTGCACTTAAGAAAACAACTAGATTTTCAAATTTCCCCTCTTCTCTATTTTAATGTGAGGGTATTTTTTTCTAGTATGGTTCTAAACATTTCGCTAGTCCTAATAGAATTTTTAATGTAAAAAAAAATCTCAAAAAGAACCCCAACAAAAAGAACTTCTGTATTCAGGATCCTAGGAGGTATATAGCAGAAATTTTCAGTCTTTTATTCTTTTCACCTTAAGAATACTTTATGTGTTTTGTGAGCTTCAAAGATAAGCATTGCATCCACTCTCCCGTTATCTCTACCTTCCAATTCCTCCCCTATCTCTCTTCTTCTCCCAACCTCATTTTTTGTAAAGCTTTGCTATTACATGCATATGTACACATGTCTATACAACCCAGTGATTTAATATAGCATTGCTTGCATGTATATGTGCCCAGGGCTGTCTGGACGTTTCCAGGGCAACAATGGTTTCACCACTGCTTGTCCTTGTAACATTGCTTGCTGTGCTCAGAGCTGTCTGGAAGTCTCCACTGCTTGTCTTGATGAAAGTGAAGATGTGAGCCTTAGGAAGATGTAGGAACCTGCCTAGAGTCAAACAGAAAGACAGAGATAAACATTTGAAGCTGACATCAAGGATGCCTTTCATCAATTGACTTTCTGTGTTATAATTAATGGACAATGTGATGTGTAGCATTTTGGCATTCTCAAAGAATCAGCACCTTCTACGGTGCCTTCTGCAAGGATTACAAGGTGGCAACCTCAACGACTGTAGGGAGTTTGGAACATTACAAGTGCAGGACCAAACTATCTTGTGCTATCTTTAGCCTCCTAAGTAGTTGTTTATTGTTTTGGTCTATGTGTAAGATAACATCCTGGTGAACATTATGTAAATCCTTCAGAAGCCTGTAGCATAAGTCCCCACACTTTGCTTTAACCCACCCTCTTAATACCTCCACTGAAGCATTTGGGAGGTGCCTTGGCTTGTGACTCCTTTGCTCTCTTTCTGTAAAACCCCATCAGACTTACTGTATTAGAACACAGAGTTTGTGTAATGTGAATCTGTGTTACCAGGTTATGGTTACTCATAGTGGTTCAAAAAATAAACAACTGCCCCCCTCTTGCCTCTTTTCTCCTTTGAGGTGAGACCTGTGATTTTTTGCAGCAGCCGCTTCTAGGATCTTGATATCTATTCTTTTCCCCAAGCCTTACCTATGAAGAGTCTTTCATCATCCTGAGCCATTCTGCTTGCAGAAGTGAATGCTCCTACTGAGATTTTCCATAGTCACCTTTGACACTTGCCTCTAAAGGAAGGAAATAACAACAACAAAAAATTCTAAATACCAAGAGGTCCTCTAGAACATACTTGGTGCACCTATTTGAAATGAGTCAGGGGCCCTGCTGTGCAAATATTTCATAGCTCTAAAGTAAGCTCTATGTAAATATTTCAAGGCTGTCTTTCTACAATATAATTGCATTTAAAGTGGGAAATGCATAAGTATACTTACCAATAAATCTACACACATCAATCTTCTCCCACTTCTAATGGAGAGTTGTCTGTCAGCCACTCCCAGTTACAGATACGGGAAGTATTGTATAATCTTCACTGGGATTGGGGTCAGGAAGCGGCAGGTCCTAAAATATTCCACTAGTATTCTGCAACTCTGCTATTGTTCCCCTGCCAATCAAATCAAGAGACAGAGCAGCTAAAAGAGAAAGGAAAACATAAACCAATGTGAACATGAAAGATGCTGTGAAATATTTTCCATAGCTGAAATGTGAATGGCTTAGTAGTGCGGAGCTGTCATCCCAGAATTCAGGAGATGGAGAGAAGAAAGAGTACAAGTTTGCGACTAGCCTGTGCTACACAGCAAGGTGGTGTGTCAAAAATATATGTCCCCAGAATGTCTAAACTAGTGAATTATTTATGATTTACTGACAAAAATTAGAAAGCAAACTTAGTCATACAGGGCAAGATGAGATGAGGGATATCAAAGGTAAACGGAAGCAAGAGCTGCTGGAGGGAGGGTTTGGGGAAAGGCTCTCAACAGCACACGACCCATGCAGTGGGTTTTAACCACGTTCCTCGCCATGCTCTCACTAAGTCGCAATTCTCCTAAACCCACAAGGAAGAATATAGCAACTTTCAGTTTTATTGAATTCTTTTTATTTTTCAGTGCCTTGCCAAAAATATCTGTGATAGTCCTCTTCACCAATACCCTTCTCTTACTTAAAGCAAACAAGGACAGAACTCATGGGTTGCAGGCTGAGCCTTTTCTTATCTCAAATACTATCTGTTAGTGACTACAGAGGTGATCTTTACCAATAGCCCCTAAAAGACAGAGTGAACAAGTCACAAGACACAGGGTATGCACACCATCCATACACCAGGTCTCCTGGCTCTGACATCCCTTACTAAGATTCTAAGTCCTATCTAGAAGGGAGATCATATACATACCTTAAAACACCATCCAGTGATTCTGAAAATGTGGATACAGAATTCTTCTCTGTATTTCTGTCAGTAAATGTAACTAAAATATGAATACCATTCATAAAGCAAATATAAGAAGGCATTGGAAAGTCTAAGAAAGGCAGACTAGCTAGGGGCCTACCTTACCTCACTGCCAGTGAGAAAGAATATCCAAATAAAAAAGCACAATTAAAGGGAAAAGTTCATGTCCGCTCACAATGTCAAAGATTTCAGTCCAGCGTTAGCACGGACTAACACAATGGCTTCAAGCAAGCATCAAAGAGCAGGAATTTGTGAGCCAACAAAATAGGTGCTGGGATCTGGTCCTTGTGATTGAGTAGCAAGTTTTGTTAGATGTTAAACTATTCCCTTAGCTTCATTATTTTATTTTTTATTAGTAACTGACACTGACTAAAAATAAGTTATAGAAATTTCATGTGCTATTATTCGATATATCACCTAGTTATATCTGAAATGACTAATGATTTTCAAAGTATAAAAATTGTGTTTTGTTTGTAAACACTTTTTTTTTTTAGTTAAAGCTAAATTGTAAAGAATAGACTGACCAGCATCTCTTGGAGAAAATTAGCATGTGTTTCTTCCTCTGGCTGTCCTCAGGGAGATTTGTCTCCTAAATGTGAAATGTACTGGCAAGAGACTGACTTGTGTAGCTCCTGATTTTAAATCCCATTCACCTGGTAGATTTCTAGGATATTGTTTTTGTTTTCTGTTTTTTTTTTCCTATACTTGTAATCATTCAATGTTGAAGAATGATTCCTTACTCTATGAAAGCCTCCTTTTCATATGTAAAAGAAATGTGTACCGTTCAGAACGTGAGAAGTTAGAAGGATCTTAAGCAGTAGCTGGGGTTGACATGAGGGATACGAGTCAGTTAAAGGGCAGCCCAATTACATACATTGCTGTACTTGCAAAGCCTAAACCCAACAGTAGCAGCTGCTGTAACTGCAGCACCCTCTAGGCTGAGGCAGCACAACTGGGCTGCACAGCCTGAGAGATCTGTCAGGACAATTGCTCAGGAGCACCTGTCACGGTGGGTGATGTGTGAGTCAGTGACACCGCGATAGCGGGTCTGAGAAGACGGTCTGGAAGGTGAAGGAGATGTGAAAGGACTTTCTCTGTGATTAATGTGACTTCAGAAAGAAGCTGATATTTGGCACTGGATTTTTATAGTTTGATTCCACTAACACTGGCAAAAAGAAATATATAAGGGAACTGCTCTATTTTTAATAATCTAGTTTTATGATATACTGTTTCAGCTATCGCTGCTCACTGACTCTCCCTGAGCCACATTCTGTGTATAGTTTCCCAGTGTCAATTAATTGTGTTAGCTGACCTGACAAGCTGGTCATTGTCTCTCCCTCCTCCATCTTTCTCTCTCCTCTATCTCTTTCACCTCACATTTTTCCTCTTCACTGTGCTTCTCTTCCTTCTTTTCCTCCCTCTAACTCTTCCTTCCTCTTCTCTAACTACTCCTGTTTTCCTCATGTCCATCTTCCCCAAGCTCCTCCTCCATCAACTCTTCCTTTAGCTCATGGTTCTCATTTGCCCATCCTCTCCTCTTCCACATGCTCCCCCCTTCTCCTCCATCTGCTCATCTTCTTCCTGTTTCTCTCTGTTTCTTTCTTTCCCCTCAGCCTCTTAGCGGATATATTTTCCTGGACATACAGTGGTGTTAGTTTGATGCATAAGGTGAACATAACAATCTTCGATTCCCTGCACTTTTTCTAAATCTCCAGTCCCAGCATCTTCGAGGTTCACGTAAACCTTAATCTGATAAGGAAAAGATGCTAGGCATGGACTAGCCAGAAGACTGAAGAGCAGTTGCCTTGGCTTTCAAATTTTATGCTTCAGGATATTTTCCATTTCTGTGGGTCTCCAGAGGAGAAATATTCATCTTTTCTTTGTCATGGGTCCATTGTTTATACTTCTATTGTAATTTAGTGTATAATGTCTTTTATTTAGAGATAATTGTAGATACAGAGTAAATAACACATACTGTTAACTATTCTTAGTTTCTCAGAGAAATAAATATAGAATGAAGAACAAAATAAGAGCATCTATGATCTCCTTTCAGAACCTCCCTCCTGGAAACCCCCCTCCATACTCTGTCCATTTTATCTCTCTACACACAGTAAATTAAGAATTTAAAATGTAAATATTTTTGTTTTTTGTCTTTTTTTTGGAGAGAGCAGTGTTTATTAATTCTTAGGACTCTCAAGTAACACTGTTTTTCAGAAACTCTTGGCAGGAACTCAAGCAGGGCTTGGAACCTAGGGTCCAGGACTGATGCAGAAGACATGTGGAGTTGCTTGCTGACTTTCTTCTCATTCTTTATGCAACCTGCTTTTATTTTTAAAAAAGGGGGGTGGTTTATATTTTTATTTTAAATATTAAAAGATAAGGCCAGAGTATATTAAAATTTAAATGTAAATATTTTAATTTTTATTTTAAATATAAAAAGATAAACCTGTGGAGGCCCAAAAATGTGAGCCTATTTCCACGTTGACCTCAGAAAGTTGAAACTTAACTCTAGTTCCTATAATGTTATTGTGCTTCTACCTCAAACAAAGTTCCCAGCTAGATGTAGACCAGAGAGTTCTGCTCTCTCAAGATTATTGTCAACAGGTGTTGCTAATAGTCAGACCCTGTACTTTAGGAAAAGAGAAGTACATATGTTCCTACCTCAAACAAAAGTATAAGGATCCAATTAAGTTCCAGTTCCCTTAAGGAGACAACTTTGGATTCCACCCAGGGAGTGTTTTGCCTATAGAATGTTTGGGTCTAGGATATGAGCATGACTTGTTTTGTTCTACCAACAGAATGGTTCGCTATAAATGTAGTGCACAACCGTAAGTTGGTATGTCCATTTCCTTGTATCATGTTAATGGAGTTTTTTGTCTTATTCCTACCTTTTGGGACCAGGGGTATTTCAAGCAATTGGAAATTAAATGTGGGTGACTTTCAGTACTCACTAGAATTCCCTCCCAACACTATCCCATGTACTTCTCCATCTTCTTATTTTTTTTTTGCATCTTCATATTCTTTACTATATTTCTAAATCCCCATGCCTCTGGCAAGAGCTATTTTTGTCGAGGCTGGTCCCCTATATAAAACCAACGTGATCCCATCATAGTTGCACAAGGAAAGCAGAGTCCCATAAAAGTACTGAACCAGGAGTAATAATATATATGCCTAAGAGTTGGAATCATGTAAGCCCTTTGCTTGCTGCTTCTGTCTCTGTGAGTTCATGTGAGCTTTGAATGAATTCAGAGGGTCTTGTACTCCTGGTGTCCTCCAGCCCCTATGGCTCCCATAATCCTTTAGCCTCCTCTTCCTCAGGGTTCTCTGAGCTCTGAAGGGAGAGGATTGATGGAGACATCTCATTGAGAGCTGCATAGTCCAAGGTCTCTCTCTCTCTCTCTCTTTCTCTCTCTCTCTCTCTCTCTCTCTCTCTCTCNNNTCTCTCTCTCTCTCTCTCTCTCTCTCTCTCTCTCTCTCTCTCTCTCCATGTCTGATTGTGAGTCTCTGTATTTCTTCCCATGTGTTGCAGGAATGATCATCTCTGATGATGACAGAACAAGGCATCATCAGGGGTAATTTTATTGTTACTTGTTCCATTTGCTTGTTTAGATCAATAGCATTTGGGTTTACCCTAGGTTCAAAGACCTAGGTCTATCAAGTCTGTGATTCTTACTCACCCTGGTAGTGTTAGGTATGGGTTCCATCTTGTAGGGTGGGTGGGTATTCAGACTTTAGTTGTTTACTTCCACAAGCTTTGCACCACCCACCATTGCCCCAGCATATTTTTCAGGAAAGACAGTTTGTAGAAACAAAGGGTTTTCAGCTAAATTGGTGCTACATTTCTCTTTTGGTAGCATGCAGAGTACATTTCCTGAATCAAAAACACTAGAATAAGGGAGCAGGGTGAACATCCTGTATAGGCTCTTTATTTTCAATGAGTTGTTTATAGGGCGCAACCTATTGTCTAGGTAAGAGTCTGGGCTGGTCGGGATCTCCATGGGACCCCTTTGATCAATAGCAAAGTTGGATATAACCTGATTCTGCTACTGGAAATTTTGTTTGGTGAAAAGAGATGACCAGTTGGGGCCCCATTTCTTTATTATTTGGAGACTTCACTAGGATGTTTGTACTACACTAGGTTTCTCTACTGCCCCTCAAATTCCTTTGAATTCTTTTTGTTCCCTCCCTCAACCCCATCTTCCTTCCCTATCTGAGCCTCTCTCATCTTCCTGCCCTAGTCCACCAATGAAATCTGCTTATTCCATATGGCAATCTTAAAAATGTTTTTAATTAAAATCAGCTAATACATTTCTTTGAAGCATGTATCAGAGTTCTTGTGTTACTGAAAGAACTGAGGGTTTGAACTGTAGAATTTCTACTTTTTCCAAAGTTGCGCAGACTTTTATTTTAAATTTTAGTATCCATTCTGAATAGAAAGTTTGAGGCTTGTGCAAGATTCATCTTTACTGCCCTTGTTTGTCAGCTCACCAGCACAATTTGTTGAATGGCTGGTTTGCAATATAATTTCATGAGGCAGGTGTAGACATTGCCCCATATGGCCTACCATGAATCCTCCACTGAAGCAGATAAATCATCTTTGCTCCTTATATCCACAGTTCAGGATTGACAATGTGAGATTGAGGACAATGTCCTTCATCACACCAAGCAGCATTATTGAGAATCCTGTCATCACTGAACTCCTCTCATATGATTTTGTGAGAAGGTAATCTTATTAGTGTCCAGAGGGAGGAAGGAAAATAATCTCTGGCTCCTGAGGGGACCTTCAGTAGTGCTTTTCAGGCATGCATACCTTCTGTGTCTCTCAGTGGCCATAAGTGTCCTGATTCCCATTCAGCTTTGTCTAACAACATCCAGGTGAGTGTTCTGAGTGCCTCCTCACAGTCTGCTCAGGCTTGAAGTCCAGATTTGACTCTGAAGTGTGGGAGAGCTGAGAGGTGGGCTTTCCCTGTTCAGTGCCCTTTGATGGCATGGAGCAAATGTTTTTCTAATATATATTTTTTCTTCTATTAGGCTGCCCCTTCTGGAACAAGTAACCCATGCCTGCTTCTTCATGTTCATAGATCAGACATTAATTAAGAGAAAACCCAGTCATTTCACTGATCTGCACTGAGGATCTTAGTGTGCAAAAATTTTATGGTTCCTTAGATGTTCAGTGTTTATAGATGGTTGATTATGAGGACTTTGACTTCATTAGAAGTTTAACCCACTGATGATTCAGCCCAATGGAACAAAGGAGGATCTTAGAAAATGTTCAAACTAGGGACTGGTTGGGTCTTGCTGTGTGACCTTAAAGAAATTGGCTATTCTTGTCCTCCCCTTCCACATTCAAGAGAGAAAATTTAAGTTGTAAATCCAAGTTGTTAAGTAATAATATCAGAAGTGAAATTATAAAAGTAAAATTTATGAAAATTAAGCACTAGCTAAAAAAATTTACCAGGGAAATAAAAATATATTCTAACAGGAAAATTTGAGTCAAAGATTGAAAATAAAAACATATTATAATCAATACAGACCATTTATAATTTGATTAAAAGCCAGCAACAATATTCATTCTTAAATGAATGCATATCAGAATCCATGATAGAAATCAGATAAAACACAAAGGCCTTCTGGGAAAGGGGCAGACAGCTACTGGAACACTAAACTGTGAAGCACTACAACTTCGGACAAATGTGCACACAGGAGCCCTCTGGCCTCTGGGACTTTTCCCCAGCTTTATTGATTGCATGTGCTGACTTTGGGAGAAGACAGCAGGGCGAGAATCAGAACCCGCCTGGGCAAGAAGAGGTGGAGAGAGACCTTCACGCTTGCTTTCTATATCAGAGAACACGATGGATTTATAAGTATGGAATTTACCCAGTTGCTGCAGCTTTTAAGAGGAAATCTTGAAAAGATAACGCTAAGATGGAAACATCTCAAAAGCCAAGCAGGGTTTGACTCTCCACAGACCTGCAAAACTTGATAAACATATGAGACAAAAATTGCAAAAGCTAAGTAAAAATAACTAAACAAAACTGGAAGAAAGAGGTCAGAGTCAACGTGGAGTCTGAAAGTTGCTTCTGCAGATTTGAAGAGGAAAGGGTCTCATAAAGCAATAGATGGAGACAGGCATTAAGTTCTGAGGCAGGTAAGAAAGGAGTTCACTTCACTCCTGGGCCCCAGAGAGAAACCCAGTCCTGCTGACAGTTTGTTACAGGTCAGAGAGTCCCATGCCACACTTCTGACCTTCAGAACTGGAAAATAATAAATCTGTGTTATTTTAAGCAACCAGACTTCCGGTAAATGTGTTACAACAGCCACAGAGAATGAACACTATGCCACAGTCAGCATCAATATAGGAGACATGCAAATGCAGCGCAAATGCTGGAGGTAGATACGTTGTTAACATAAGACAGAGGACTTTGTACCTTCAGATCTCATTGCAGATAAAAGTTCTTAGAGCATGGAAGGCATAGACAGAGGAAGAAGTATAGTGAAGAGGAGTATGTAATAGTAAAGTCAATATTTAAAGTCTCGTTAGAAATAAAAGCAGATAGCTATGGTAGCTTAAACTTGAAATCCCATCATTAGCTCAGGCACATGATCACCATGAGTTCCACACCAGCCTGGACTGAAATGTGACTCAAAAAACTATGTGTGTATGAGGGGGTGGGGATTACTTGTAGAACCATGTCTGTAACACAATCCTATACTTTCTTTCCTTCATGAACAGAGGATTAAATACTTTTGAAGACAGTGTAAGGTATTCTAAAATTAATATCTTTCTTAAGTTGTCATTGTCTTATCATTTTTTGCTGTAGAGATTAATGTTCTGCTTTTTAATATGTGCATCTATGTCTGTCTTTCATGTATCTTCCGCCTGTCTTCTGTCTACTTACTGTGTATTACCTTTTCAAAAAGACTCCCTTTCCTATAAGAGAGAAAGACATAGTTTATTCTTGAATAAATTTGAGTAACAAGAGCCTGGGAACACAGGGTCCAAGTTTCCTGAAACAACAAGCTTCCATGAGAAATAGGTTATAAGAACTTTTATATTTACAGAACCAAAGAGGAATCAACAAGTTAGTTTCAAATACATTGCATTGCTAGAAACATTAGGCAAGCAGAATACAGCAGATTAGAAGAGTAGATTTCAAAGCTATCTGCTGGGTGCTTAGATTTCTGCTGGAATAAGCCAGTGGCCCGGTTTTACGTGGTTGTCACAAAGTGTTGGGTCAGACACAGAGGTGGACAATGAATGTCACAATTAAAGGAGCTCAGATAGCTCAACTGTGTATCTGCAGCACTCAAATTCTTTATACTCATGTTTTAAGAAAACTGGAAATAATAGTGCATGATTTAATCCTTCACATGGGAGGCAGAGGCAGGCAGAACTCTGTGGTTTAGAGGCCAACCTGGACTATATGGTGAAGTACTACCTTAAAACACACACACACACACACACACACACACACACACACACCAAGCCAGCAAGCAAAGAGTGCTCTCTCATCAGTCAACTGAGATTGTAGAACTTGTAGAATCCTTAATATGGCTGGGTTTTGTTTTGTTTGGTGGTAACTTTGGTTCAAAACCAAGGTAACATAATCGAGGTACAAACATAGACAAGAACTTGTTTTAAAATATTTTTCCTAAGGAAATGTCCCTATTTAATTTTATATTACATATATTAAAAATTGTGGGACGCTAACAATGAATTCTAGAGATGTGAAGCAAGGGAAGTTCATGACCTCCTATAACAAAGGGGAGAAAGAGATGCCTTCTTTAATAGGGAGGGGGAGAGATAGCTCTTAGGATCCACAGCTCCAAAACAGAGGCACAGGACAATTAAGGACACTTGGGGTCAGGGTAGGTCTTTGTAAACCTGCACAGTCTTTGCCACTTGACAATGACCAGATCATTTTCTATCTCTAAGTCTCCATTTCTGTGTCTCTAAAACAGAGGAGTTGCTCACAGTAAAGATAAAGATTAAACCAATTATATAATTTTTGATTCAGTCTTAAAATTCAAATAACAATAAGGCATGAAGTTTGTGCTTATATTGACTTTTGCTCATTTAAGCAACCGAATAATTTACAGATGTAATTATCAAGTATAGAAAGAA
The DNA here is from genome assembly GCA_001685075.1 of Bramus lutescens. NCBI lineage: Eukaryota > Metazoa > Chordata > Mammalia > Rodentia > Cricetidae > Bramus > Bramus lutescens. The sequence goes on along the minus strand of LOEQ01005807.1, from coordinate 20,997 downwards.
GAAAAGTTCAAAGAAACAAACCTTGGGTGTCTTTTTAATATAATAACAAAGCAGCTCAGCATTTGCCTTCATGGCTGGGTGGGTCTGAATACCTTAATAGGTGCATTCTGGCCCAGCCAAACTGCTCTGTTAAAATCCACTCAAGTGTATCCCTTGGTGCTAGAGATGGAGCCAAAAATTGTTCTTTTAGCTGTGACCTTTGGAAAAGAAAACCTTTGTGTTGATGGCAATGGGGGAAATGAAGGATTATTCTAATTCCCACTTATTAAAATCACAATGCTGCCATTCCCAGGGAAGGAGAAAGTGGAGAGGACACTCTGTCTGTGGTGTTTTCTTGTTTGTGTATGAGAGCCTAATTCTATTTGGTGAATAATAATGGGCACAATTAACCAATTTGGGTACTGAGTACTTGTCTCATAAACTGAGCTGCAAAAAGCTCTGGGAATTCAGTATCTTGAGAAATGTGGAGTAACTCCCTTGTGATTATCACTGATATTTTCAGAATCTTCCAATGATGCCCTCCCTACCCCCTTTGGGTTGTGGTTTCTTCCCTTAAATACCACTTCTCCCAGCTACTCGGGTTCCAACTCCTCTATCCCTGTGTGGGATATGAGTCTCAGACCCAGCACTTGTTCCTGTCAATAAACCTTGTGTGATTACAACAAGGACTGTCTCTTGTGAGTAGTTGGGGGGGGGTTCATATCATCCTGAGACTTGAGTGAGCGTCTCCCAACTCCAGGGGTCTTTCAACTCTATTGATAAAAATGAGTGAGAGAGAAAAGGAGAGTTGGGGAGAGAGAGGGAGAGATGTAATTCCTTTAGCCTCCGGTAAGGCTGCACTTCCGGGTTCTGAAGCCGGGGCATGTACCCCCTGTGTGCACATGGTCGCCCACCATCTGCGTCACCAGCATCTGATGCAGAAGCCCCAATACACAGGCACAGGGCTTAGCGTTGCCTGTCATCAGCTTTTGACATGGGCACATCTTTCCCCCTCCTGCGCATGTGCTGGGGAGCCTTTAAAAGCTAAACGCTCCATTCCCATGCTCTCTCTTCTCCCCCCTTCTGTTCACACCATTTTCACCGAACTCCCCTGCACATAATCTTCTTAATAAACTCGTACACATGAGTTCGTTCATGTCTCCTTTTCTCTCCTCATTTCCGCCGGACATTTTTATCTGCTGCCGAATGTTAGGAATATTTCTTAATATTAGCTCCCTGACAAAGCAAAAATTCCCAATCAAGCCAAATCAAAACAAGCCAAATTAAAAAATATCCAGGTTTAATGGGAGATCTGCAATCTCAGATGGACCCAAGGGGAAGACTGGGAAGCCACAGAAAAGTGAACCCAGAAAGGAAAAAAGGGAGAGCACATGTTCTTCTTTTGGGGGATCACTAAAGTACCCTGGGGTGTGGCCTGCTGGGATTTGAAGTCCAGACCAGGCCTGGTGGCTGGGATAGATGTGAGAGACTGGGACCTGTGCTCCCAACTTAACAAGAGGGAGGGAGGGAGGGAGAGAGAGAGAGAAAGAGAGAGAAGAATAGTGTGCTTTGGACTTAGTACCCCTAGTAAATGAAAGGTATGCTGCAATGGTCTTTCCTGTCCCTTTAAGAGACAAACCCCACCTACTCCCCCTCTTCCACCAAGGCAAGTGGATCTTCTTTTTGCTTCCAGCCTGTGCTCTCTCTGCCCCCCATCTCTCTTCAGAAGAGGAAGCTGAGGCCTCTTATCCTCTCCCCAATCCTCTCTCTTCCTTTTTCTGTCTCTCTCTCTCTCTCTCTCTCT
>LOEQ01005806.1:63487-78005 GCA_001685075.1 Bramus lutescens | reverse complement strand
AGAGAGAGACAGAGAGACAGAGAGACACACAGCGAGAAAAGGAACAAGAGATTTGCTTATTTCCTTTGTACTGTACCTTCTAGGGGTAAGAATTGAGGTCTGGAGGAGATGTGAAAGGGAACTAACTCTAGAGACAGATGGTCTAGCCCTAGTTCTCACACATCCACTAGGATGGTACCAAAGTTCTCATCCATCATTTGTAAAATGAAGCATAAAATAGTGAGTTATTACTGGGATTAAGTGAATTAACAACAAAAAAGCTTTTTAAGTATCTGGCTTTTGATGTTATGCAGATCTTTGAATAAAACACCAATAACAGTCACTAATACCACACTCTGCATATTAATAGAACTGTTTAACATATTAAAATATCATCTTTGTATGTCTTCATGTTTGTATCTTTATTTTAGATAAAAACAACCACGATGCCTTTGTTACAATGTCAGTGGGAAAGTACAATGAAGGCTATGTTGAAAAGTGCAGCATAAAGAAATGCAAAATATCACTATAACTCTTTTGTATGCAAGTCTGACCATTTCTAAGTCTCAGGTGTGGCCTTCTACGTAGTCCCTAGCACCGCTCTGAGACTTGCTCTTTGTGGCTCACCCAGAACATAGACAGGTAGCAATTTTATTGTGACTTTCTCATGCTTAATGTTTTTGAGTGAGCTGACAGAGCTCTCTGCCTCACTGCCGGGAAATAGCCGTTTAGGGGAGAACTGTGTACATTTCTCCCTTCTTCCACCAATCCACAAGTTGTAACTTCAGATAGAAACGAGGCCCCTGAGTTCATGCTAGAAATGGGGAAAAGTAAGAAATGATAGGCTGTCAGATTTCCTGAGAAGGTGCAAGGAAGCAGAACCAGAAATCAAGGCTGAGCTCTGCACAGAAGGCTGGGTGGCATTCAGATATTACCTACGTCTACCTTAATGATTCCATTTAAGCTGTCATTTTCTGCATTTACCTTGCAGCATTCAAAAGCAACTATACTTACGTGCTCACAGCCAACGCACTGTCAGCATTTCAAAAGGAGTGAGAAATGAAGGAAAATGGTATACGATGTATTTCAAAAAATAGTTTCCTTGTAGAAAATTAACAGTAATTTTGACACCACTCTTACAGAAAAAAATCAACTCTCTTTTGAGATTATAAAAAATGCTGGCAATGAACAAAAAGGAGGGGAGATAAATGCACACACATAAAAAGGAGGGAAGAAAGAAAGAAGGGAAAGAAAAAAGGGTGGGGGAGAGAGGGGGACCAAAACTTGCTATGTTTCATCCTTTTGCTAGCTCCTGAAATACTGCTAAGCCCCTTAGTGCTGACTGCAGGAAGGTTGGGAATGATGTCATCCAGCCTCTACTCACTGTATGGGTCTTCCTGAGCATGGTGAAATGCAGGGGTTTCCTTTATTTCCTGAGACCTTGCTTAGCTTCTTCTAGGATAGTGGTAGCAAGGGCTTTAGTGTCCAAATGTCATCAGGAAGGTCTCAAGAACTTAGTTGCTTTTGAAAATCCTAATACTTGTGATGTAGAATTGCATACTACTTTAAATGTGGTAATTTTGTGATAACTGGCAAGATACTCTGAATCAATTACTACAATTTCTTCCTTAAATTGGCTTCATTTCCCAAGTTCCAGCTGGAATCCTCTCCTCAATTCTGAGGGCCATTGGGCACGAGGGTCCCTGTGGTTCTGGCTCACCTGATTTCTACTCTGCTCATTGAGCAATAACCCTGAACTTTAAATTGTTTGGTTCTGTAATGATGTGGCTGTGGAGCATCAACTTTTCGGTGTAACAGTACTCATCTTCATCAAAGCTGCGGTTGGCTCCTCACATCAGTTCATAGAAGATAGAAGGGTGAGAGAATCATTAGGATAGACCCTGGTGATCCTATCTATGCCCTTTGGCACCTTCCCAACACTATATGTAGGTCTTCTCTCACTGAATGTGGCCTCCTGGGCTCTGGAGCAGCTAGACTTTGTGAACTGTGGGAAGCTACCCAAAGCGATATTCAGTCTATACTGCTGTGAAGAAGCCAGAATTCCTGCTGGGTGATACTTTCCGGTGGAGCAGCCGCATTGTGGTCACTCACAGTCATGTAAGTAACCTTTCAAATCAAGATATGTAATAAGTGCAACAAGCACATTAGTTCCCCAAATTCGACTTTGAAGGAATCATATCTTGGTTTGTTGTTGGAGTTCTTTAAAGAGTGGGTGGACATTTATTTATACCTCTCCAAGGAAAGTATTCTCAAGACAGATGTGTATTTTCTTCTTTTTCTACTTTTTTCCAAATTTCATGTGTGAGTATCATATTTACATCATTTCAATGTCTCCCTATCCTCTATACAACTCCTTTCATGACTTTTAACTCCCTCTCAAATTTATGACATTTGAAAATTATTATTGTTGCATATGTATAAAAATGGATATATAAATATAGCCTGCTGAGACCATTTAGTATAGCTCATATGTTTACATGTTTAGGACCAACTCCTTGCTATTGAATAACCTATCAGGGGGTTTGCCCTTGAAACAGACTGATTCTCCCTCTCTTAACATCCATTGACTGTCTGTAGCTCTTTATCTTAAGGGTAAGGATTTATGGGATTTCCCCCATCCATGGTGGTATGCCAGCTGGTATTGTCTTTTAGGTGTTGTGCTGTAGATATATCAGTTGAGCGTTGACACCCCATGGTCGGTTCTCTGCATTTTAGCAAGTTGTACATTTTTGTAATGTGTTATAAAAGTTAATTCTATAAATTAATTTTTAAACTATTACTATTATTATTATTGTGTGCGAGCACATGCATGCCGAATCATACATTTATAAGTATGCAGAGTTTGTAACAGGGAATGCTTGTTTGTATCAATGATCATCTGTGTGGGATGAATTTGAGACCCATGCACTTTTTAGAGCACTGTTTATTCATTGTCCTGATGTCCTCCCTCTGTCTATTTCACCTGTTTATAGGGCCTATCTACTAAAGTCTTTGAATAGTTTCAAGCTAATAATGCTAGCATTATGGGTGGGGTATGACTAGATTTCCTCAAGCTTTATGTGTTGACATTCAATTCTGTTACTAAGTATTGAAAGGGTGGTAATTAAATCCATATATGATGTTTTAAGGCAGGGTGTTCGGGAAGCACCTAGGATTAGATATCCTCATTAGGGTTGAGTACTGATGACTGACTTTTGATGGCTTTTTAAGGGAGGGAGGGAAGATGAGTGGGAGTAGGAGAGCAAAAAGGAGAGGGAGAAAGAGTGATGGATAAGACAATAATTGTCCTTTCTGAAAACTCTGCTAGAAAGACTACCATCACCAAATGCAGCCTTGCAACCCGGAGCTAGACCTGTAAGGCAAAATGAACCTATTTTCTTTAAAACTTGCCTGGTATGTGGTATTGTAATACCAACTAATACATGCAGTAAACTGAATAAACATGAGATGCTTGTTCAGGGAAACTTGGCTTCATGGAAGGAACACTGGCTTGTCACTAAGCAGACCTGGACCATCTCCCTGGGATTGTCTACTGTGAGCCTCTTTTGTGGGGGTAACAATGAAGTCATCTTTATGAGACCACAGAGTCTGCTTACACAAAGTGGGACTTCATAAGTCTCTTTTTAATAAACAGATGCAATAATGTATTAATAAACAAAGCCAGCATGCTTGAGTAATTCTCTTGGTCCCTTTTGGTGTCCTGTGACCCTGGGGATGGTGCTGTGTGTCCCTTTACTCTGAACATGAGTCTACATTCTCGATGATCTTCTTAGGAGAGACAGTGCTCTATCTTTTATCATTATTTTGAGGAATGGATACTTTAAAGGAAAAGAAAATTAGATTTTCTGAAATAGCTGGTAGGCAAGAAATGCTATTTATGTTATTGAGAAGAGATTTGACTTCCTATAAGGTGGGGGACACTGGGAAGCCTGGTCTATAGATACATTATGATTTTTAATTATTTTTCTCTCTTAGCTTATGAGAAATGGTTTTGTCTTAATTTGGCATTGCCTTCAAGTGCTACATAGCATTTAGAATATGATCAATGTTTTGAATAAGTAGTCAAGAGCACAAAAGGTCACAGTGTCAGAAACCCAGGCTAGAATGGAGCTGTGAGGCACTGGGAAATATTTCACCAGTATTCTGCCTCTTATTTTCCCTGGAATCCTTGCAGAGGGGCTGTGAGCAAAAGAAAAGGGAGAAATGCTGAGATGTTTTCTAGGTTGATGTGCTAGGCACTGGCTCTAATCCTTTCTTGGAACTCCTAAGGCCAACAACACTTTTTTGCTTTACATTTACCCTCTTCCTTCACATCAGTCTGTCTAGTTGGAGAGCAACAATTGCCATGCAGGTGTTAATATTTGCATGCAGTTGCTTAAGCTTTCATAAATAGTTGACTTTACTAAGAAACAAACTCAGATCAGAGGATGCAGTAGAAGCCAGTGCAAGATTGCAGAATGTTGTTACTTCGTCAGTTAATAACAAACCTCTACCTTTTCCGGAAGAGTCAGATGATTTTCAAAATCTGAAAAGGATGCCTTAAGTAAACACAGTGAGTGACCAATCCTGTAGCTCAATGAAAGAGCATTTACATACCTGATATGGCTGTGCCCTGGATTCAATCCTTTGCACATACACAAAATTAATCAAACTAAAATGTTTAAAAAATTAAACACACTAGATTTATCTACACCATGTGTTTAATATATAAAATTCCTATGTAAGCGTTCAAATTTCTCAGTGATTCTCCATGGTACATTTTTCTTTCCAACAGATTATGTTCAGAGATTATCAACTCACAGGAAATTGGGGGGAGTTATTATAAACCACATCATGGAACTCCTTCCACATTTTAAGGATAATAAACCTCAATCCTGAAGTTAGGATGGAGTGGAATAGAAAAATTGTTAACACTGCTGTCCATTACAGAATTCACAGCATCACTCATTTTAAAGGACAAGAATATCAATACCACTTCCCTTTTAGTCGAACAAGAAAGAATACAAGATAGGTGTGTGAAACAATCTTTGATATCAGACTGCTGCCTGGCATTATGACCTTTCAGTTATTGTTGGGATTGAAACAATGACTCTCTGAACTCCATGCTGTAATATAAATCCATATAGGTTCATATTTATGTAACCCATAAATCATATCTCTATTTTCTCAGCTGCCTCAATACCATTAATCTATAAAGCATATTTTAAGCTCAATAATTTCCTGAAATAAACCACAGGTATCAGGCTACATGGATGCAGGCTTATCAAATTGAAATATTATGCTTTCCACAATCATGCGCTGGACCATTTGGTAGGTATCAAAATTTGGATTTCATTTTTCTGCATAGTTGAAAGAAAATTTCAGCTAAATGTGTCAGGAACTCAGGAAGCTCAGCTCCCCACAGGTGTTTAACCATCAGGCATGCTCCTAGGGGATAGTGCTGCCGGCTGGCTAGACCATGGTCCACAGATGGGAAGAAGCCAGTATGGGAAGAGNCGGCTGGCTAGACCATGGTCCACAGATGGGGAGAAGCCAGTATGGGAAGAGAGGGAGGTCAGAAGAGCAGGAGAGTATCAAAACCTGGAGAAATTCCAAAGAAAACCTCATCTCTCATTTCAGACCTTTGTTGTATGCTGTCAGTCTCTCCCCAGAAAGCATTATTACTTTGTAGCACTCCACAGGAGCTGATGGGCATCCGCAGGCTTCCCCCGGCTCACTGCCTGGTGGATGGACTTCTTCATTACAGTCCACACCACAGTTCTCTGGGCTTAATGGGCATAAATATAGCTACTCAAAGAGGGAAGCACTTTCCTGTCCATGAGGATATTGCATCCAAGAGACGAAAGGAAAACCTGCTAATTGAGAATCGCACTTCAGTTTAATTACACAGATGCTAGAATAATGCAACTGAAGCGCCTTAAAATATAATTATCTGCTATGCAATGCTTGAGAGCATGCTTTATCTTCATGTCTTTAATGTACATGATCAAGAAAAAGGCAACAAAAGAATCATTCCTGGGTAATTTGGGAAACTGGGACATGTCTGGGTTTGGAAGATGTTTCAGGAAACATTGCATTTGGAAGCACTCATCAGAGGGATTTTGTGAGCAACTACACATGAAATCCCTCTTTTAGCCTGTGGGTTCTTCAAAGGCTCCTGGGTTTAAAATAAATAGTGAATTTTGTGGTACTGTGTAACTGCCCAATTCTCTCCTCCAGCATCAGAACATCAGAAAGTGTGAGGATGTGTGTTTGGGAAGGATGACATGCTGTTTTTAACAGTGTGACTTGAAGGTCTACAAAGATCTCTTAATAAGTTAAGGATTCCTTTCACAGATTCCTTCTCTACCCTCAAGTCTCACCTTGTTTAATTTGTCATTAATGCCATACTGCCTTCTTACAAAATTTCCAAATCTTTTTTCAGACAATACCATTCCCTCAGAACTGTCCTGTGACTTCTTAGGTGTCTATGATTAGTGGCACCCAAGAGTTAGAAGTATTGGATGCTTGCTTATGCAGCTCTATTCTCATAATTCAAAGTGGGCAGGGGCTACTATTGTTCTTCTTAGAATCTCAGGCAGAAAGTATATATCATTCCCCAAAAGGAACACCAACAAAATCTCTTTCCATACAGCAGTCTATGTGCTACTGAACGAACTTCAGAGATCAGGTTCAGATTTGCAGAGGTACAGAAACTTGTAGGCACTGGAAAAGGAGTAACTCCAGAGAGATGGAGGTAGGAGARGTAATCTACAGCCTTTGTAAGGCAAAGGGTAAACTGAATCTCCTTGGTCATTCTCAATGGTACATTCATAGAACTTCTTGGCTATTCCTAATGATGTTTCTACTGACTGCTTCTATCCCCCCTACCAGTGCATTCAGAAACCTCTCTCATCATCGTCAAGGCTGCACAGGGGTAGGGAGGAGTGGCCACAGGGTTATGCTGTATCTTAAAAATGTGGGATCCTTTCTCCCAAGCTTCTGACCACAGAGCTCAGAAAGTACATGTAATGGTTAAACTTGATTGTCAACCTCATTGGATTGATAAATGCTTAGGGAATCAGCAAGGCATACTCTGTATGTGCGTCAGTGAGGGCATTTACAGAGGCAATTAACTAAAGGAGATGATTTACCAGAATGTAGGTGGCACTATTCCATATGTTGGGGTATCTACTGGAAGAAAAGTAGGAAAAGGAGAAAGCTGGATAGCCTGAGATTATTTTTTTTTAATCTCCACCACCACCTCACATTCTTTCAACCCAGATAGATGGAAACCTCTGAAATCATGATCCCATATAATATATTATCTTCTTAAATTCTTTTCTTAAATATTTTGCTATAGTGACAATAAACAGGGGGTTATTACTTAGTCTCTGGGGTGTGTGAACCTTGACCTTTCCCCAAGTTCAGGCACTAGAGTCTAAACACCTTGACTCTGATATAGATGCCACCTCCAGTAGCTGTAGTGCTTAGGAAATCTCACTTATCCATTCCTTGGTTTCCAACTTCACGAAATAAAGTTAGTGATAGTACAAACTTTGAATATCTGGAATAATTACACGAGAAACCTAAATAATGCATTTAGTAAAGCACCTAGATCCTTGTGAATGCTAAAAACAATCATCTGGCATCCTAGCTTAGGCTAATTCTACTGACTACCTAGGGATAAAATTCTTTACCAAATCACATATACATTCAAACATCTTATGTGTGAGCACACAGAAGGTCGACTGTAGATTGCAGAACTTGGGAAAAGAAGAAAAAATAAATAAACCACCAAGTCTGGAGAATCTTGGAATGTAAATCTATCACTCAGAAGATCTATCTGTATGGGATACTCTTACTTTTTGGGGCAAAGCAAAGTACCTTAGCTAATAAAAAGGAATTGTGACTTTGATGGGTAGTTCTCAGATTGTAGAGTTGCAGATGGGCTTGTCTTCACATCTAGATGGCGCACAGCTCATTACCTCTGGGCAAGGGGCTGCTGGGTACCTGGGCATCTGCTAATGAAGCTGGACCTGCCACAGCAGATAGCCCAGATAGTTGTATTTTCAATTTTGGTGGAATGGTGTACCACATATTTTGAGTGAAATAGGAATACAGTGAGATATCTTGTTTATTTGTTAACAAATCATAATAGTTGCCATTTATAATTAATGTTATTCAGTTTTTTTGGTAATGATAAAATTTAAGAAAAATTCAGCATGCATAGAGTATTTCCATGTATACACTGACATTTATTGAAAAATAAATTAAGAACTCTAATAACACATTTTAAGAGCGATATTTGTAGCTTATACTAACAATACTCTCTTCTTGCTGATGATTGATACAGAAATCTCCAAGCAAATTCCCTTGCACAGTTTAATGCATGCCCTTCTAGTTCTAAGACAAATGGAAACACATAATAAGGATAGAGATAGTGCAGTGTGAGGGGGCTTGAGTATTAAGCAAGCCTGACTTCAATATTAACTCACTCTCCTGCTGTATTACAGTTTTCAAACCTTGAACAAATCAGATTTACTGAATCTGTTTTCTTCATTCTGACATGGGGATGCTGTGTTTACTTTTGGGTCTGTGTAGTGGAAATACTGGATATAACTTGAGCAGGATATGAAACAGTGTCTGTCATTTGGTAGCTTTCATGTTGATCACCCATGATAGTAAAAATTACTGAGGATGCTCAGTGATTTGCACAGCATCGTTGTACAATCCCAATGTCAGTCTCCATCAGGGAGACAAAACTGTCATAAGCATCAAACACTCTTTTAAAATTCATGTTAGTCCTGACCTTTCTCCCTTCTCCAGTGTGTCACCCAAATGAGGTCCCCACGATGCTTCATCTCAGCATCTACCATACCCTACTAGCCAGGTTCCAATCCACATATTCTCTCCATCATATTCCATGTCAGCTTTAGAATCTTTTCATATTTAAATATAAATATTCTATGACCATGCTGAAGCTGTCCGGAACTCCCTATTACACAAAATGCTGGCAAGATCATATCTGTGGGTGACCCTGGCCCATGTGTATCTCAGCTATCATCCTTCCTACTCTTTAGTTTGCTTACCAAGCAAATTGCAATCTGAGCACATGCCTACCCCTAATCTTTTTACAGGTCAGCCCACACTGTCCTTCTTCCTCATGAAATTGGTCACTAACCACACCTATGTTTATTTATCAGGATGCCACTTTCTCTTTCCTTCCCCAGACTTTAGAGCAGTGGTTCTCAATATATGTGTCCCAATGCCTTTAGGGGTCACCAAAGACCATTGGAAAGCATAGATATTTATATTACAATTCACAACAGTAGCAAAATTGCAGTTATGAAGTAGCAACTAAAATAATTTATAGTTGTGGTCACCACAACATGAAGAACTGTATTACAGGGTCACAGCATTAGTAAAGTTGAGAACTACTGCTTTAGAATCAATGGGAGCAAAGTTCTTGTGTCTCTGAAATCACAACTGTTCAATACCAGTGTGGGAACACAGTAATAACTTAATAAATGAAATATGTCATTAAAAGTGAGAATATTACAAATTAACTGCTGGTGACCACTCAGGTCATATATCTAATTTCTTTCACTATTAAAAACAGGGTTTTTAATCCACTTCCAAGTGAGTACATATGATATCTGTCTTTCTGGGTCTGGGTTACCTCACTCAGGATGATTTTTTTTCTAGATCTGGCTCTTTACCTTCAGAATTCATGGTGTGATTTTTTAAAACAACTGAGTAATACTCTTTTGTGTAAATGTACCACATTTTTTGTCTATTCTTCAGTTGAGAGACATCTAGATTGCTTCTAGTTTCTGTCTATTATGAATGAAGCTGCAATAAACATGAGCAAGTATCCTTGGGGTAAGATGGATTGTCCTTCAGTTATATGCCCAAGAGTGATATTGAGGTAGATTGAGTCCCAAGTTTCTGAGATACCATGATATTGGTTTCCAAAATGGCTGTGCAAGTTTGTCCTCACACCAACAATGGAGGAGTGCTCTCCTTGCTCCACATCCTCTCCAACATGGGCTGTCAGTTGTGGTTTTAATCTTAGCCATCCTGACAGGCATAATGGAATCTCAGTTCCATTTAAATTTTTATTTCCTTAATGACAAAGAATGTTGGGCATTTCTTAAGAGATTCTCAGCCATTTTAGATTCTTCTGTTGAGAATTCTTTGCTTAAATCTGAACACCATTTTTTAGCTGGATAAGTTGGTGTTTTGATGATTAGTTTCTTGAATACTTTATATATTTTGAATATTTATCTTTTGTCATATATGAATTTTGTGAAACTCTTTTCTCATTCTGTGGCCTGTCATTTTGTCCTTTGATAGTATCCTTTGCCTTACAGAAGCTTTTTAGTTTCATGAGGTCCCATTAAAGTGTCAGGCTTAGTGCTTGCACAATTGGTGTTCTGTTCAGGAAGTTGTCTCCTATGCCAATGCATTCAAGGCTATTCCCCACTTTTTCATTTATCAAATTCAGTGTATCTGATTTTATGTTGAAGTCTTTGATCCATTTGGACTTGAATATTGTCCAGGGTGATAGATATGCATCTATTTACATTCTTCTACATGCAGACATCCAGTTAGACCAGCACCATTTGATGAAGATGTTCCATTGGTTATTTCTGGCTTTTTGATCAAAAATCAGATGTCCATAGTTGTATGGATTCATGCCTGGGTCTTTGATTCAATTCCATTGATAAGTATGTCTGTTTCTATGCCAAAACCATGTCGTTTTTACTACTAAAGCTCTATATTACCACTTGAAATCAGGGATGGTGATACCTTTGGAAGTTCTTTTATTGTACAGGATTATTTTAGCTATCCTGGGTTTTTTTCTTCCATACAAAATTGAGTATTATCCTTTCAAGGTCTGTAAATAATTGTGTTGGAATTTTGGCGGGGCTTGCGTTGAAATCCATAGATTGCTTTTGATAAGATGGCCATTCTTACTATGTTAATCCTACCAATGCAGAAGCAGGACATAAGTAAGAGGCTAAGTAACAAGGAGGGCTCAGTTGGTGGGTGCATGCATCTCTATGTGAAGGGGAAATAAAATAGATTTTGCAGTTGGACTATGGGCACATACAGATGGGAACAAGAGGGATCAAGGGAAAGATGGAGGTTGAAAGTATGGGGAGAGATGTCTGGAATTAGAGGAGCACTTGGGAAGCAATGTGGAGACTTATTGCTGCCATGAGGATCAGCCTTCAGCAGCTTAGAGATTGAGGGAATCCATGGAATTGGTGAGCTAATCACTCAGTTTTACTTCTCTGAGGGCCAAAGCTTAGTTCTTCATTTTATTTTTTCTGTTTCTGTTCTACTCTAATTTTGTTTGTTCTGTTCTTTTACTCTGACATTTCCCCTTCTCTGCTTTCCTGGTGACTTCCTGATGTCTGCCTTTTACATCTTTCCTTCTACATCTTTTCTGGTATTTACCTTCTCTTTTGTCTTTGGTTTTTTCTTTTCCAACATATATATCCCAGCAATTTTTTTCAAGCAGTGTAAAGAATTGCAATGTGGATACATTCTATTCTTAAGTGAATGATTACAATGCATACAAGTTAAAAAATAGCATGTTTTCCATATCTTTTACATGATTAAACAGTCAAATAGTAAGTGGAGCTCAACGGACCCTGCACAAGATGGGGAGGATGGATTGGAGGAGCCAGAGGGATTGAGGATACCTTGAGAACATGGCCCACAGAATCAACTAATCAGGGTCATAGGGGCTTATAGAAATAGCAACAATCACAGAACCTACATGATATTGTACTAGATCCTTTGCATATATGTTAGTGTTGTGTAGGCTGGTTTTGTGGAAATACTAACAGTGGGAGTGGGGACTATCTCTGACTATTTTGCCTTCTCTTGGGACCCCTTTCCTTCTACTGGGTTGCCTCATCCAGCCTTTATGTAAAGGTTTTTGCCTAGTCTTCTAAATTGCCATGCCATGTTTGGTTGATATCCCTGGGATGGCTGCTTTTTTTTCAGGAGGGAAACCGAGCTGAGTGGATCTGTAGAGAGGGGAGGCGGGAGGCACTGAGAGGAGCAGAGGGAGGGAAACTGCAGTCAGGATGTAATTTGTGAAAGAAGAACAAATAAAAATAAAACCAAAAGCAACAACAACAGAACAGATGAAGTGTATCTCCTCATGCCTTTCATGAATGGCTGTGATGTCAGCAAGAAGGGTTGATCTTTAACTTGAGTCCCCATGGTATTCTTAAAGCATTCTAACTTACTCTTTCATAATCACGGTTTAATATGTGTCTCATTTTTTATTTCCTGTTTTCTTTGACCAATCTATCATTTGCAGATGAGAAGGAGCCCTTTCCCCGTTATTTCTAAGAATTGCAATCAGTATTTTTATAGAGAAGGGTTAGATTGTGAGAACAGGATGCGACTAACATGTCTGGTGACTTAGTTATAAAACTTGTAAATAAAAAAAGGATAAAACGTTTGAGGATACAAATTTTACCATAAGTTAATACATGGAATGACTCACTGTTGAGATGGAGGATGTCCAAGTGGGTGAAAGTATGTGTGAACAATAAGTCTTTCTGATCCCAGTGGTTTTCTTATACCAATACCATTACACAAGGGGTTAAGACTTCAACATGCAGAATTAGGGGGATACATTCTTTCCATTTGTATTCACTTGAATACAAACTGTCTCTCCCAGTCTCTTTTGTTGGATGTTTGGTCATTAGCACTGAGGTAAGGAACCTTTTATACAACATACTTCCACCACTATGATACTAACCAAGCTATGGAGCCAAAGAACAAGGAAGTGAACTCTCTGCACAATGAGCTTAAAAATAACTTCTCCTTCTAAGTTGTTTATGTCAGGTATAATATTACCACTATGAGAAAGTTCATTAATATAAAATCCTATAAATCCTAAAATCAATATTTAGTGAGCATTCTGCTTAATACTAGCTTACTAAGTTGGTGCTCTATCTGCTAGAGCAACAAACAGCCTTATTATTCCATAGGCTGACTAGCCGTATAGTGGTTGGTATTTAACAATCACCTTTATAAAAAAGAGAAACACTTGATTTGTAGCATATGCTTATTTTTGTAGTGCAAACATTCCTTCTGTGGTTGAGTTTATGATTGCATTAGCAATACTATGCCATTGAGTGTTGAGCTGAGGATGATGGGAAGACCTGGATCCTCAGAGCCAAGATAAGCTGTTTCCTTCTGGATAAAATAAGTCAAACTTTCCCCTGCTGGTGTCTCAGGTCAGCATGATCAGAAGGACAACGTGAGACCCTGGCGCCCACAATTGTTCCAGGATATGGACTGAAAGGCTCTCCCATTGTAAGTCTGCTCCTGCCCACATCATGGACAGCACTGACATCTGCTGATAGGTTGAGCAGAAGATCTATGCCTAGCAATGCTTCTTCCCATTTTCCTCGGCTAATACTCCCATAACAGCAGGGCGGACTGAGCACAGTCTAGGTGTGTGCTCAATTGTTCAGAGGAGCACAACATTGTCTTAGCTGAGACCAACATCTAGGAAGCAGCCTTCCTAGCCATCTCATTATTTCTATCCTGTATCGCACATTAAAGGCTTTGGATAGTCTAAGGCAAACACCCCCTGGTTGACTATTTTTGTTTTCTAGGTCAGCCATAAGAAAGTACCACAAACTGGGCATTTAAAAACAGCAGAAAGACATTCTCTTTCAGTGTGGGGGATGAGAAATCGGAAGTCAGGCTGTTAGCAGGAATACATACATTTGCTCTGAAATCTAGAACGAAAGCTTGCTGTTGCTTTTAGCTTCTGAGGGTCAGGAACAAGCCTGAGTGTTATTGAGCTCACAGACACATGGTTTTAGGACGTAGGCCTTCCTATGCATGGCCTCTTTCTCTCTACATCTGTATGTGTGTCCAGACTTATGTCTCAATGTACAATTATGGGGAAAGAATACATTTGTGTTAACTAAAACACACATTTGTAAAAAAGGGAAGACATAAAGAAGACAGATGTTACTGGTACACAGCCATCTGACATTCCCCGAGTGTGGTGGCATGCCCTTCTTTACTGGCAGTGGGCAAGTTCTCATGGGTTTGGTTTTTTAAGACATTTCCTTTACTTATTTTTCATCATGGCTTCTGGCACTGCTTCCTCATGTGGTTCTTCCTTTGTGTGATGACTCAAGACCCCAATCACTGGAATCTTCCTATGACTGTTTCTTTCCGTATGATAAATATTCTCTTGAACTTAGCACTCATAATAGGTGGCCAATGTTTAAAATACATTTTATGAAGTCTTTGAGAATGTATTTTGGTCACATTCACCACTACCTTTCCTCTTAACTCCTCCAAGATCCACCCATTTACCCTGCCCATATTTTTTTATTGTTAATAACACCCTGAGTTCCATTTCTGCTGCCCATGTATTTATAGCTGTGGAGTCACAGACAAGAGTGTGTGTGTTTCACTTGTGGCTGATCGTTTTTCTGACTCTTATTTTCTTCACTTTTGCTTCAGCCAGCGCAGCCTG
>LOEQ01005806.1:53328-63466 GCA_001685075.1 Bramus lutescens | reverse complement strand
TTGCCAAGATTGAGACACACAGGCTTCTTTTCAGGTAGAAGATCAGCAACTTTTAGTTTGCCCAGCAACCTTTGACACCTCTACTCCTTCTGTGGAGACCCACCAGCCAGAAAGAACACAAACATCCTTGTCAATTACAGACCACAAGGAAGTTCTGCTGTTAGTCAGGGGGAGTGAGTGCAGCTAGATCACAACAACTTTAACCAGTTGTGAGTTTGTGAATTTAAAAAATGAACACATTTAGCAACAACTATAAATACTGTCCATCTATTTACTTCCGCTCATGCAATAAGCCCAGCTGGCTATAGAGTTCCCTCTAACAATGACTATGGTACAGGAGCTCTGGCTCCATGCTTAGGTATCAGACTCACTGTTATCTCTAACCTAACTTCCAAGTCGAGGCCTCATGTTTCTGAGTTTTGCTACAATCAAGCTACACTTCAAAATACCAGTTTCCATGCTAGAGTAAGGAACACTGACCACAGGAAGCTAACCTCCCCATTCCTACTGCCCTCCATCCACATTCAGCTTACTCTTTACTAGGGGCTCATAAAGAGAGGTACAGGACTCTGTTCGATGTGGTCAGTCACAAAGTTAGGATCCGCAATCTTCCCTCACTGTCTTCTACAGGATGTGATCTGTATGCCTCTCAGTCTCCTTAAGTTTATATGGCTTCCCCACATGCAGGGTAGGGGAGACACAGTTTATCAGTGAGTTCAAACAGAGGAAATATATTTGCTGAGCAGCCAGAATGGATCCAGCAATGATCTTGCCATTTGTTTCATTTATCACGAAAGCATTTTTTTTTCTGTGTAATTTTGAAGTCTAAAAACGAAGTGAGCCATGTAGTGGGGGTAAAGAGAGCATGAGCAAGCCATTCATAATTCAATCTAATCAGTATTTTCTCAACACCTGCTACCTCCTTAACTCTATGTAGATGGTCTCAGAGGCCTGCCAGTGCAGGTAATAGAGAAGAAAGCTGGATGCTCTTTCATGACCATTACTCAAGATTCTAGCTTTTGTTCTAAGATAGTTTTAAGAGGTTAGGGAAATTTCTACACTAGATGGTCTATGCTTCTCTTCAGTTTACTGTTAGAGAAAAGCGAAATATTATGTACTTAAATCTCGTTAAGGCTCAATTCTCTCTCTTTGTTGTCCTGAAGAAGATACAGCCATGTAGCACCCAGGTCCTAGGGCATTGCTCAACCAAACATTTCTGGTGGAAGCTGAGCTGCACAATGCCTTAGCACAGTATCCTGGTATTCAGCATCATCCCTTGCCTTCCTGCTCCTGCAGAGCCAAGGGTTTTGTTTTTCAAAGCCTCTGGGAAGCTTCATAAACAACCAGCATTTAGCTCACAGATTCCAAAGATGATAGTCAGTGCCTTCTCCTGCATGTATGGTCACTAATCTTCTGATGTAGGAAATCTGATTATTGGCATCCTTCGAGCAAATGGCCCTGTCCAAAATCAAACACCATCTGAGCTATTTAAAACCTAATGAAAAAGGCCTGAGAGTCCAGCAAACTCGAGTTCATGCTGATCTCCACTTGCTGAATACATAAAACAGCATGCTTATTAAGAGGCAGATTTGAGCCATTTGGGGTTGAGAACTTTGGTTTGCTGATTTTGAAAGAAAGAAAAGGAAAAAAAAAACTCAGGCAGCTGCCCTAGTTTCTAGCAGGACATGAGAGTATTAACTGAGCCCAGAGCCAGTCTGAAGCTAATGGTTCTGAGTGCCTCTAATAGGCCTTGGGGTCAGGCAGGGCAGATTGTGGCAAGAGCAGAGGGGTTGTCCACATGAGAGCAGCGGCTGTCCTCAGGGGGGCTCACACAGCCTTCCTGTTCATCTACGGAGTATGTGTGCAGCTTCCAAAGCTCAAGAGCTTGGATCAATAGCTAAAAGTTTGGAGGCTTATGAAATCTTCCAAATTGGAGTGAGAACATCTCCCCGGGTATTCTGCAGTACTGGTAAATGGAAATGAAACATCTGAGTGAAGGCAAAGCGTTCCCCAGACCTTCATCTTATTTCCACTCAGATGTAATCCAAAATTAACACTTGGTCCAGACACCCAGCCTATTAGCACAATGATTTTTCAGCTTCCTGGAGAAGGGCAGTGGCTGGGGGCCAGATAAGCAGTGAGAGGCTCCCCCACTTGGAATTCTACCCTGGTAACCCAACAAGAGAAGCGCATTACCGTTTAATTATAATGACAGAACAGATGTGATAACAAGGTTGTCTTCTCTGGCTGCATTCCTGATGTCACCACAAGGGTTTCCAGTTGTTGCTCTTTCTCATTTTGTGCTTCCTCATTAATCTCGCTCCTCCAGCTGCTTCCTACTCGCCTCCCTGATTGTCTGGCTTCCTTTGTGAGAAACGGTCATGACATTTCAGAGTGGCTGTGCGGGCTGGGTCTCAAGTTTGTTCCTCTAGGCCATCATTGCCCTCTTAGACACCAGAAACTCCATCCTGACCAAATTAAAATGAAGGATGATCACACTGCCACATCCACAGAGGACTTTGCATTCTGCGACCGCTGTTTCCAGTTGTGCCTTCTCATCTGCTGACTGACTCTGAGTCCCCTTCTTCTTCTCTTGTCTTTTGTCTAAACTGTCCACCTTGGTACAATGAGCTTAGTTTTCCAAAGCTCAGGCTAGTTAGACCCCACCTTAGGAGGAAGGTCATAGATCCTTTCCTTCATTCTACAGAGGGTAAAACTCCGCATCTCCTCTTATGATAGTCAAACATGGGGTAAGATTAATAGGGATAAAACTTGGTAGAAGAGAGTTCCCATAACTGTGCTTGAGACTTCGAATACAAGTAGGTATATGAGCCCATCTACAGCCTCCAGTTACCTAATCCCTGGGAACAGCAGGCCATGGAGTGCATTTGTAAATTCGAGACAAGAGTGGGTGGATACTAAGGGCTCGGAGGGAATTGCCTGTGTTACTTCTCTTTGCTTCCTCACTGATACAGAGGACATGGCAACTTCCTTCACAAAAACAATTCATCTAGTCTTTGGCAATTTCATGCAAGCATACAATATATCTTTGATGACATCCACTCTCAGCCCCCCATAATCCCTCCTAGCAGGTGATCCTCTCATCTCCATTTGTCTGTTGCTCTTGCTATTCCATACTGCGCACATTAGTGCTACCTGCTGTCCAGGCTTGCTCAGCCAATCCTGCAGGGAAGATTTAGAACCCAGCGCTCAAAGAGATTGATCTATTTTTGGATGATTATCAAGGCAGAGATCTAACTCTTTTCAAAGTTAGCTTCCTTTCCATTTTTTTAAATGTTTTATGGCCAATTTCTTTTCTTTGCTGCTCCTTCCGACTTCCTTTATCTCTCTGGAGTTTATGAGATAGGAACTTCTTATGTAGCCCTGGCCTGGTACTTACAGTCAACGTCAGGGTGGCATTTAAGTCATGGCAATCCTTCTCACTCAGTCTTTGAGTATTGAAATTGTAGGTTTGCACCGACACATGGCTCCTTTTCAGCATATACCACCCTCCTAAGTTATACTCTTCAGGACCTTGAGGCAGAAGAGCATACCTACATAGAGTGGGTCCCCTGTGAGTTCTGAACTCTGGGAAGGTGATGAGCCATCTGAGAATCAGTAACAGGCTTTGTGAGCGGCTCACTTACTTGCTGCCCATCAAATGACCATCTTTTTCAAAACCAATTGTAAAATTCTTGAATGCAAAAATAAACAAATAAATAAATTAAAAAAAATCAGTTGTACGTGGTACGCTACTCCAACTAGACTGGATGCAAGGCAGACAGCAGAACTGGGAGTTTACTTAGAGGCCATATTGATTCTCCCTTTTGTGGAGCAATGTCTTGTGCTGTAGGTATATTTAACATCTGAACGGGGAGGTATCTCTCTTGCTTGCAGGATGAACCATGGAAAAGAGCTGGGAGTCTTCAGTGTTGAAATTTCTTTCTTCAAAACCTCTGCTAGCTCTTTAAGCAGTTTTTCCCAGCAGGCACTCTGGGATGCAATACTGGCCATCTGATTCCAGCTGACTTCTTGATTGATCTCAAGTGATTAATGCAGAAGACTCATAGCAGAGGTTATTCCATATGACTCCACATTTAGGTGAAGTAAAAGGAAAAAAAACATGCTTATGCACAAAGTACAAGAAGTTACAGAGTTTTAGAAGTAATTACATCATTGTGAAGATGAAGATGAGAAAAATTTCAAGAAGTAGAATGGGTTTTATAAATTTGCATTAACTCTTTAGTTAATTCAATGCCACCTTGGAAAACTTAAGTAGACAAGTAATTAGTCTGTTGAGTATAGAGCACCATCAGGTGAAACATTCTTGTATGTACGTATGTGTGTGTGTGTGCGCACACATGTGTAGGTGATGGGTGACTGTATGCAAAAACCAGAGATCAATCTCATTTATCATCTATTCACCTTGCCTGTTGAGACAGGGTCTCTTATTGACCTAAGGCTTGTTACAAAGGCTCGCTCGGCCTATTGGCCAGCCAAGTGAGCCCTAGGGATCCACCTACCTCAGCTTCCCAAGTGCATGCCACCATGCCTAATCTTTTACATGGATATTAGAGATTGAACCTGGGTCCTTATGCTTGCCTGGCAAGCACTTTACTGATTTTGCTATTTCCAAAGCCCTGATGTTCTTGAGTATCATTTCAAGATACACCAATATCAATAATCACATAGCCATTGGGGCTTTGTGCTTACAGGTCTATTCCCAAGGAGGAGTGTGGGCTTGGGATAAACAAGCAGGAACAAAACCACTTAACCAGTTCAAAGTTTATTATTTCTCTGGTGTTAATATTGTTGGTAACTTATGAGACTATCTGTGGTACGACTGTTGGTAACTTAGGCTGCCTGTGGTATACCTGTTGGTAATTTATGAGACTGTCTGTGGTATGACTGTTGGTAACTTATGAGGCTGTCTGTGGTATGACTGTTGATAACTTAGGCTGTCTGTGGTATACCTGTTGGTAACTTATGAGACTGTCTGTGGTATGACTGTTGGTAACTTATGAGGCTGTCTGTGGTATGACTGTTGGTAATTTATGAGAATGTCTGTGGTATGACTGTTGGTAACTTATGAGGCTGTCTGTGGGGTTCAGCAGTCCCTGAGTTCTCGATGTGGTGAAACAGTCATGTCGTTCTCCAGAGTTAAGTGACTGACATATAAAGAAGTGCTATTTGATTGATATACTTTGGCATAGGAAATGGTAGTGATGTTGTATTTTCAGGCTAGTGAGGCGAAGAAGGAAGTTAGGGAATCTACTTATATTGAGCAGGAGGCCTCACAGTTGGTAATACACAGAGATTCTTTTTTATTTAGCATGTTGGAGGAGCATAGGCCATTAGAACACTAAAATCTCAACATGGATCTGTCATCTTGAAGTCTTTAATGTGATCCCTCGTATCTTTCAAAGAATTCAAAATAGGATTTTTTTTTCTTTCTAATAATTGGTCTGGCTACCCTTATGTAAAGATGCAAGCTACTCTTCTTTTTCTAATAACTAAAAATGAACTATAATCTCAGTTATAAGAAGGGCATTCTGGCTACTCTTAATTTTCAGGGAGTCACTCCTTTATGATAAAATTTCAGAAGAGAGATGTTACAATCTCACATTGGGTTGTGTGGTTTGGATACTCTATCCCTGAGTGAGCAATCTGACTTTTAACTCATGTGTCCCTGGAAGGGAATATTTAGTTTTCCAATCCTGTTAAAGTTATAAAATAACAATTTTTAATGATGAAAGGGAAATCTGTATTAATCAAATTATGATTATAAAGGTTGAATTACTCACAATCCAAGGCAATTGTGAAGTCTGGATAATTTGAGACATTGCACGCTTCTGGGATCGCAGTGTCTGTTTATAGAGTGCATGCTTGTGTAAGTATTCCTGTGAGATACTGTGGTCATGGTGCTTCTAGTGACACCCATACTGTTGGCGACAGGCAGGATTCTAATGAGGATCATGAGGTCATCTGTCTGAATGCAAGAAGCTTCCACTGGCAGAGCACAAATGGACAAGTGAATATGTATTGACCTGGGCTCTTGTAGCTGCTTATCGATGGCCATGGTGTTATGCATTTGAAGCCTGCCGTTTCATGCCAGGATATGGGATAGTTTTCTTTCGTTAGAAGTACTTCTTCTGTGCCTAGAGGATATTTTGTCAATGTTGAAAGTTTGCTTAATGGACAATTCAGAAGGAAAAGAATTCAATTCTTCACACCTGCCATTCCCAGTGGAAATCAGCTAATCCGTTGCAGGGGACTCTTGCAATAACAGCCCAGCACCACAGGGGAGTGGTTATGGGAGAAGCTAGTGATCAAATTCTTCTCGGGAGGTCCCTAGAAAAAGCACCCCTTGCAAGGCTCTGAGTACTCGTCAGTAACTTATGTGAAGTTCGGATGCCTCTGTAGTAATTCTTCCAAGTGTCTGACTCAATAGCGGTCTTCAAACAGTATATTTTATCTATGACAGTTGTGGCTTTCAATCCTAGATTGGATTTCTCCCTGTCCTCCCAGAAGATGTTTTAGTGATGTAGGCTTTAGCATATGATTGATAAGACCTTGAAATAAATTCCCAGCCAACAGAAAGGCATAGTAGGACAGGGTAGAAAAGGACACTAAGATTCACTACCAAATCTAATATCTGGCTAACACTGTTTTGAGGGAGGTGGCGCTTCTTCTTCATTTTTGCATCCTTTCTGTTTCTCCACTTTTTATCTTTTTATTGTCATTCCTCTGTGGAATGAATTAATCGGGTGTTCTGTCACTCTTCTAAAATTTGTCATGTCTAGTTGCTGTCATAGAATTGATTTGTCCATCTGATATAGTGCAAGGGGCCAGTCAATGCATGAATCTCCTGGGCTTTGATTTCCTCTTCAGCAATAACATGCTGTGGATATGAGCAAATGTTGCCCCTGCCAGGGCCTTTACTGTATAAGACCCAGTTTGCCCTTAATCCTCCTATCAGATAAAGAGGAGACTGATACCTAAACTTTGAGAGTTTTAAATAAATGAGCAGACAGGGAGTTCAAAAACATATTTCCAACCATGACCCGTGAGCAGAAAGAGGTTCATAGAGAAGGAAAGAACTTGATGTGTGAAGATAATGGAGAAAAAAAAGGAGAGGGCAAGATCCTTTGGGGAAAGGGAGAAAACACAATTGTGGTCATGGGGCAAGAGAGGTGCAAAGGTATCTAAAAGTAAAACCTTCCCTGGAGGACTTTACCCAACACTAGAGTGCATCTCACCCTTGCCACTGTGTCGTGTACCATCAGGCAAGCTCACCTTTGCTAATGGTGCAGGCAGTAGCTTCTTCGTGGCTTTGGGAAGGTGGAAGCTGCCAAGAAGATGTGTCATTTTAAGATGTCTTAACCAGAGATCTACCGGAGTTGCTCACATTGTGAACTCTGAGCTATTAGTAAGGCACACATGTGCCTCAGGAAGATTCCAGGAAGTTCTGCATCACTGAACAGGAATGCTCTTCACACTTTTCCTGTACATACAGGTGTAGATTCAGCAGTAGTCCTATAGTCCTAGCGTAGTAAAATAAAGAAGACAAGTGTATAGCAGGTTCAGATATATATTCTTTTTGATTTGGGAAATTTAAAACTAGGCATATGACATGTGAGGGAGTAGGTAAATGTGTGAATATGAGAATATGTGTAAGTGTATAAGTACATATGGATATATGTGTAAACATGACTATATTGTGTGATGCTGTGTGCATGGGTATGAAGGGGTGAATGTATATGTGTAACGTGTTTAGGGGAATTTATTGATATGAGTGTTTATAAGTATATCTCTGTGTGAGAGCATGTGAGCATGCTCATATATGCATATATAAGTATTTAAAAATTTAAAAATAGATTTAACACTCAAAGGAGAGAAATTAATGGTGGAAAAAGACCAGGGGTATTTTCAGGAAGGACGGAGATTGTGGGATGATATGGGCAGTTTGGTGGTTGGAGGACATTCAGTGGGAAAGTTACTCCTGGTGGAAAGATGAGTACCAGATACAGGCTACTGTAAGTCATGCCGTACTCTGTGACAGGAAATCCAGATTACATAGAAATGGAGAAAGCAGTCTTTAAATGAGATGCTTTTACCATTGGGATGAAAGATCAGTCCCTGAGCCCTTGGAATGCCACAAGCTGTGACTTCATGCTGGGTCTGGCTGGAGTGCTCACTCTATTTCCTTCCTGAAAACAGTTAACTTTGCATCTTACAAATGGTTCTCAGCTCATGTCTGCTTTGGTTGTGGAAAAAAGGTTCATATCTTGATGTATAGATTACCATTATGTGTTTAGCTGTATTGATTTTGAGACCCGCAGGCGATGGCCTCCCAGACTCAAAATTGTGGATTTTTTTTTTTACATGCAGCCAATTCTGATCTATCAGTAGGCATAGTATTCGGCAGTAAGTAATGCAAAACTTGATTACAGATGCTGATTATGCAAACAGGGATGGATTCTTCTCATACAGCCTGTCCAGAGGTGAGCAGGGACAGGGATCGGTTGAGTGGTTTAATGGTATCAGGGCTGAATTTTGTTATTCTCTTAATTTGCTCCTTATTGTCTCAAGATGGTTATAGCTATTATATTCATAATCAGGTTAGGAGGAGAAGAGGAGAGAGGAGCAGCTCTTCCCGTCAAAGGCAAAGCTAGGCAAGGAGCTTCTCTCCTTTCTTTTTCCGTCCTATGAAACAGGACAGGGAGAAGATGAATGGGAATGGAGTTTCCTGTCACACCGTGTTACCACCATTTCCCGAGTATCTCCATAGTGATGTTTGGTTGAAATTTTAAATTGAGAATATCCCTGTTTACGTGACTGCACAAAAAGTCCATGCTGAGCTCCAGGTACCCAGAGATTAGTATTGCACAGCAACTATCTTTTTTCTACTTTCTTCTGAGATTTATTCTTTCAGGTAAATTTATAAATAATAACTACCTTTTCTGTGAGCATCTATTTTCCGGTTAAAATTACAATGCCAGGTATTAGAGCCTTTCCAAGAAGCTGCATCTCCACATCCTCATCTGCCTAACTGTCTTCCTGTCAGCACTGATTTTCTTCTTGATACATGCTGTCTTTATATTTATCTCTAGTTTTCAAGGCATTCTAAAGTTGTTTGTGCTGTTATGTTTTTAGCAAATAAGGAAGCTAAAGGTATTAGCTTTTTCGTATCTCTGTGACAAAATACCTGATCAAATGGCTTGAGAAGGAAGGGTTCATTTTGGATCATGGTCTCAGAGAATATGGCTCATGATGTTCTGCTCAAGCTCCATGGCCTTGAGCAGAACATCATGGCAGTGGGAGTGTGTACTAAGGATAACCCTTCCCATCATAGTGGGCAAGAGACAAGTGAGCCGTGCAGTGACTAAGAGATCCCATGAAGCTGCCTGAGTTCCACCTCCTCTAGGTGTGCCTACCTCCTCTAGAACAATTGTATCAACATTGGAGACCAACTATTGAAACCAGGAACCTGTGGAAAACGCTGCAGATTCCAACTGAGACACCAAAGTTCTCAAGGATAACTTGGCTTAAAGGTGGTAGAGTCAAAAAACCCTGCATCTCTTCATTTTAATCCTCCTTGGTTTATACAATGCTGTACCTGTGCTATTTGAAGGAGTTTGTATATATCTACTTCTGCATCCAATCTATGTAATAACTATGGCGAGGTCAGTGTAATTCTTACTGTAATTCAACTTGGGCAATAGTTAACTGGTATAAGAATATAATGGACCGACTCCAAGGATCATAAAGGTGGAGCTGTGATGCTTACGTCTTCTTCCTTCAATCAGCAGAGGTACAATAATAATCAGGCTTGTGATAATCTTAGACACTCCCTTGTCATTGCTCTCTCAGCTGCTTCATTTTTTTGGGGGGGTGACTTTCTTTTCCTGATGAGACTCTGAATGTCAGTCTTTAATATGGGTTTGTGAGAAGGAGACTGTCCAGCAAGGATTCCCCAGGGAACGTCCAAGAGTGATCAGGAATGTTGGCTCCCAATACTAGAATCACCTTGAGAAGTTGAAGCATATGAAAGCCTGTACCAATCTACAGTGATTCAAATTTAATTGGTGCAAAGCAGGGCCCAGGATTATTTTTTTTTTTTTCAAGCCTGGGCTTT
>LOEQ01005806.1:14989-48170 GCA_001685075.1 Bramus lutescens | reverse complement strand
CACATGGCGGGGCAGGTCGTTTCCACACATGGTTGTCTTCTGGGCTTTGTGTTGGTATTGGTAGCTTTCTCAGTGGGTGTAGCACATAGCTGTCCATCTTCTTTAGAGAGACTTCTGTGTGACATCCCTTCACAGCTCCATTACTAACTAGTTCTGCTCATTAAGGGATCTCACACTGTGTGAATCTGTAGCAAACTGCTACTTGACTTTCATAGCTTTCCTTGTATTCTCTTGGGAAGCTTCCTAATACCACAGTTCACACTTTACATATCTTCAAAATAAGCTTTATGTGGACATTACTACTATGAGCTATGTTAGGTATGCTTGAACCATGGCTGCAAAGATCATGAAACACTTTCTGGAAAGTCAGAGTCACAAGGTGGCCTAGATTTGGGCAGCAACTCTGTTCAAGAGTGCCTAAGGGCTATAAAACTTTTCTGTCCTAGAAGTTCTTTGGGATTATGATAAGAAGGGCAGCGTTAAAAGTTGCTTAAATTGCTCTGTGGCCTCCTACTCTAGTTGTCTTCTCCACCCAAAGTTCCTAGCTTATTTGATCAGAATGTGTCTTTCCAACATGGAGTTTATTGATGTACCCGTGCATACTTGTTTCTTACCTGGACTGGCAGTGTATACCTCCCAAATCGACATCCTTTTTTTTTTTTGTTCCTGAGTCTCACCATTAACTTGACTAAAAAGAAAGTAACAACTATGCCACATTATAAATTCTTTCTTTTAAAATTCCCCCAGTGTCTATTATTCCTAAGTTTGGCCTTGTGAAACACCTTAGCATAAGACATAGAATGCAGCTAAGATCTCTGCGATTTAACAAAGATGGTCTATGCAATTTCCACCTGGATCTTCATTGCTATTTGAGACCTCACTAGCATGGCCTTTATTGTCATTGCCAATTCACCAATCTTTAAGATATTTTTGCTTTTCCCTAGTCTAGCTATCTTCTCATATATCACCAGAATTGCCTATAACATTTTGCTTATCACACTCTAAGTATTTTTCAGTATGTTCTTCAAACTCTTTCCAAGATGATGTAACAATTTCAAGTATAGTTAGAGTAACAATGGCCTTTATCTTGATACTAGTGCTCTGTATTGGTCCATTTCTTATTACTGTAAGATTATCTAAGCTAATCCAGCTTTAAAAAGAAAGTATTTTTGTGTAATGTACAATGCTGGAGGTACAAGTTCTGCTGATTCATCTGACAATGACATCCTTATAGTCAGAATCTACACAGTGCAGGCACCACATGGCAAAAGGAAAGAATATAGGTATGAATATGACATGTTGTAGAGGCAATGTGTTCAACTTTAGGAGGGTCATCCTCATGTCCTTGTCTAATAAACATTTCTTTCAAAGGGTCCTGTAAATATATATAACTGAAATTAAGTTTCTACCTTCTCAATGCCTCATAGTGGAGATTTGTTTTCAACACGCTAAACTTTGGAAGATATTGGAGCCACATCCAAGCCATAGTATAAAGTATTTTTAGAAAGGTCAATGTGGACTCATTTCAGGACATGTAATGACCCTAGAGACTCATACTTTATGGTACAGCAGCCATTCAGAAACTGATGACAACCTGTTTTGGTGTAATGTTATATTCAAAACTGAATGTTGGGTATATTAGTTTTAAGCTATCAATCAACATATGATTATTGGGCATATTCTCCCTGCTGCAATGTACTGTGCTAAATGATAATAATATAAAAGGGATATATAGTATAATCCCTTATCTGAAAACTATCTTACATTTCAAGAAAAGAAATTCATATTGCATATATATATATATATATAAAATGTATAGATAAATACTGATATTGAACTCTGGTAGAGCACTAATTGTCAATAATGTTCTGTTTGTGATAATAACCAGCTCTAAATATTTGCTAGTAGAGAAATTATTATATAGTATATTAGACTGTTTCAAACCACCATCTAGAGTGGGTTTGGTACATGGATTTAAAATTTCCAAAGTTCTTCCTTTCACTCACGATGTAGTTCATCTATCTAAATAGACATTCTTTTCTTGTCTCAATGATTAATTGCTCCCTATAGTGATCTAAACTTGATATTTAATTATTTTTAAATGCTTTATAATGATATATCATGTATCTCCAGGATCATGGGTACTGGCTAAGGATATTGGCTGGCCAATCACTTCTCTAATCACTGTAAAGTTTGCCAGAGAAGAGCATCTATCTCCTTATTTTGGCTTAGGAGCACAAGAGCTTCACCAGGATGAAGAGATGACATCATCTAGGAAGCTATTAATATCTCAGGCAACAGCTGGAATCTGGACGCTTCGAGAGACCTCAGCTGTTAATTCTATTCAGTTCCTTATCAGTTAGGCACACCCATGTGTGCATGTACACAGCAGTCCAATACTAACAATATAGGTATTAGAAAATTAAGTGTTTGCTTTGTTTTATGTTTTGTTTCCTTTAGTTTAGGAAATTACCACAAATAAATTACTTTCCTTTGTTGAAGAAACCTTGAAAATGATTTTCTTCTTTGCTGCCATTACTACCACTATTAGCCTTATAACATAAGAAAACCCCAAAATTCTCACATGCAGAAGGCTTAGTATAGGGCAATGTATAGGGTCATTAGAGCTCTAATTTAATCAATGAATTCATCTTTTGATTGATTTATAATCTGACGGTATCATTTAGAGGTGGTGGAAATTATTAGGTGGTTGGAGAAAATAGGTCAGTTGGAGAGTGTCTTTGAAAGAAATGTCTCATTGTCTCCCACACTGCCTGGTTCCTGGTCACAATGAGGTGAGCCTCATCACGTCAACTATGGACTGGAGCCACAAAAGCTGCGTGCCCAAATAAATCTTCCTTTAAACTGTTTCTCTTTGAAACTTGTCCGAGACAAGAAACTCATGACTAATGAAACTTTCACCGCTACCGTCATTATTAAACTCTGTGGAGTTCCACCCATAAGTAGTGTTCTGAGTCTGAACACTCCATTCTTTATAAGAGAGATACATTTAGAATCCTTTGTGGCCAAGAGATAGCATCTCATCCCATCTCTGCCCCAAGCAGAGGCAGCCAGCTGTGCTCCTGGCTAGCTCTCTGTGAAGGATGACTAACTTAACTGGGATGCAGAGCTTAGCCTGGAGCCAAAGCTTGTAACACCTGTAAAGGTAGGACCTATGCTTTGTATGCGTTAGATCTTGTTCTCTCTGTACAGAAATCCACTGGCTAATTGCCTACAGGCAGATAAGGAACTGAGAGTTCATGCATTAGGTAGTGATGAATCTGCTGAATTTCTTCTCAAAATAGCCTTCCTTTTCCTGTTTTCTTCTTCGTATAAAATCTTTCTCCCAGACGTGTCTGAGACCATTCTTAAAACTGGCATATGTGAAACCATACATCTACCCGCAAGTTTGTTACTCTGAGCCCGAAAGTGCGACTCAGGCAGTAATAAGAATTTAAATAAAAGATGTGAAAATTAGATTCCTTCTCTCATCCTAAGCGCTTCTACAGGTATTTGAGTTTTCTGGGTCAGCTGCCAATGCACTCAATGCTGTTGAGAGAGGAAAGGTCCATGAATATGTTCTGGGCTAACAGATGTTTGCACCTCTCCGTCTTCCCAGCTGCACCATATCTCAGCCTGAAACTGATTTCCCTTTATGATATCTCACGGCACATTGCAGACCGAAATGGAGTCCTGTTTCCTAAATACATTTAAATATTAGCCAAATATAAAGGTGTGAACACAGCCAGTGATCCATGAGTATCCAAATACATTTCAAAACATTTTTTCTACTTTGAGAATCAGAAAATGGTGTTTCTGGGAGCAGTGAAGACGGATACAGACCCCAAACGGAAGTATGCCTGCCTGTGTATCTCCGTATCACTATTACATCTACCACCGCAGCACCTGGGCCTTTTGTTGAGAAACACTCTCTGTCTTAATGATGATAAACTCAGGAATATGCAGGAGCAAGAGAGCTAATTTATAAATAACGTGAATCTCATCCAGAGCGGCTAGTATCAGGAGGCCATTAGGAAGACGTGTCCAGATCGTTAAGAGGTAAGGCTGGCAACATTACAAATTCCTTTTCACTGTGAAGAGAGGCCTGGGGAGGCTGGGGCAAGGGAAAAGGGATGACAGGCAGGTGCTTTTTTCTTTTTTTCACTGGAACCTCTTGATTTCAAGTTTCACATTTCTGGCTCCTGTAAAGTACTGTTGCCCTTTGTAACCAAGGTCCGGGCCGCCAGACTTGCTGATCTTGTGTCTGTCTTCTTTGTTAAATCTGTTTCTGGAAGTGAAAGGGCTATCAAGTGATTCAATGAGAAGCACATCACTGCCTTTGTTTTATTTTTATTGTGGGCTACATAAAAATTTTCCATTCTCATAGTTTCCAACACTGCAACTAAATCCATACTGACTCACGTCGTGAAACTGCGCTGAAATTTGCCTCCACAGGAACCCGGGCCAAGGTCAAGCCCAGCGTCAACTATTTCAAGGAACACCTTGCCTTCTACTACTCTTGTAGCTAAATACTCTCAAGACTGGCTGTGTTTCTAGAACATTTGAACTGCTTAGCAGTTCTTTTATAATTATGTTATGCAGTTTTTGTAATGTGGTTGTGGTGATTTGAATGAGAAATGTCCCTCATAGATGCATGAATTTATACACTTAATCTCCCACTGGTGGTGCTTTTGGGAGTGGTTATGGAACCTTTTGGAGGTTCCTTCTTGCTGGGGGCTTTATAGCCTTGTCCAACTTCCTTTTCATTCTCTCTGGTTCTTGCCTGTGTTTGAAGATGTTATCATCCAGCTTCCTGATCCTCCTGCCATACCACCATGAGGAACTCAATGCCTCTGGAACATAGGTCCAAAATAGGCTCTCTTTCCCTTAAATTCCTTTTTTTAATCTCATAAGATTTTGTTTTATTGCTTTTGTTATTTTATCACAGCAACAAATAAGTAACTAACTTAGAAGCTCGGAGCAGACTTCCACATTTCAGTCTTTTTCATCTCATTAAAAACTTCAAACCAGTCTACAAGAGCTAGTTCCAGGGCAGGCTCCACAGCTACAGAGAAGCCCTGTCTCGAAAACAAACAAAAAACAAACCAAAAAAAAAAAAAGCCCTCCAAACCTGGTAATTATTGCAGGTGACATGGTCACCTGGTTAATTTCCCTACATTTTATAATAGCAGTATCTAATGACAGAGTAAAGTACTGCATTTCCTCACATGACCACCCTTCTTCTCTATAAATTATATAAAATATATTTGATCTGAGGACCTAGTGGTGATTGGGGTGATGACGACTGTGAAGATTGAGTCTTTTTTCTTCTGAATTCTTTTTTTTTCTACACACAATGAAAGTTGAAGTTTGTCACCATTATTTCCTGTTTCATATATCATACTAAGGGTGGGGAATGAGCAAATGAAGGGATAAATAAATTGTATATTTAATGCAGCAGACTACATTACTTAATCCAGAAGGGAAAATCTTTATTCCAAGGGCAAGGAGCACTATGGGAAAAACAAAACAAAACAACAAAAAAAAAAACCAAAACCAACTGAAAGAGATTCTGCATACCCAAAAGAATGACAGTCAGGGACCAAAGTGACAGAATGATGCTTGACACAAAGTCTGGGTGTATTNCTTTATTCCAAGGGCAAGGAGCACTATGGGAAAAACAAAACAAAACAACAACAAAAAAAAACCAAAACCAACTGAAAGAGATTCTGCATACCCAAAAGAATTACAGTCAGGGACCAAAGTGACAGAATGATGCTTGACACAAAGTCTGGGTGTATTTCGGTCTGCCCAGTCTCTTCTTTTTACTCTGATGTTTATGTTCTTCTGCCACTTTTCTGCCCAGGAAGTGGGCTGGAATCCCTCTTCAAGGCATTCATTCATTTGCACCAGCAGGTGCTTTGCAAATTCTATCTGTCGTTCAGCAGGAGTGCCAAAATAATTATCGGAAATGCCTGCCTATTTTGCTGCTGTTTCTCTGTTCTTCTTCCACCTTTTCTTGAAGATCTGTCCTCTGCAGGGCCCTTTCTCTGTCCACACTGGTCCTCCATCTCCTGCTTTAGCCTTTCAATCATCTACAGTGGCTAAGACCCACATGGCACCATCTGCTTATTCTCTTTTTTGGCTGCTCAACAGAATCACCCATGCAAAGATCTTGTTATTTCTTATTTGTATTTTTTTATTTTATTTTTTTTTAGTGTTGAATCACTTTGAATGTTGAATGGCTTTTTATTTGGCTAGGGAACTCTGCAGCTACAAGAAGGTTATACCCAGCAATAGTACAGGTGGCCAAATCTGCAGGTTTATGATGCCCTGTGGATGATTCAGGGGTTCTTGCACTGTTTCTAAATCATTGATTTAATATTTGGTGTGCCTACTTCTGCTTAATTGTGAGTAAAGCTTTCTGTTGGAACTCGAACATGATGCATGTAGTTTCAGAGGAGTTTGCATTGTCAGTCACAGGGTGGGTCAATTCTCATTCAGAGGCTGGTACAAGGAATAGGTCTGACCCCAGATCTGCAACTTCTTGCTTCTTATTGAACGCCTCTCAGCAGGACAGACATGCAAAGGCAATCTCTTTCCTCAGCTCCCAAAGGACATATACACAGACACATAGACACACACAGACACAGACACACACACACACACGCACACACTCACACACACACACCACACTATACCACACCAATACACATCAAGAAAACATTATTTTACAGAAAGAACAGCCTGCAGGCAGTCTCAAATATTTTAGAGAATTCACAATTTATATGCATGACAGTAACTCCCTATGAAAATAAGTCTGAGATAATCTGATGATGTAATCCACATTTAACCGTGGCTACTAGATCAGGAAAAGCTCTACACTTTTACTGACCAGACCCAAAGGAGGGAGCTAGCAGAAGCAAGGGTCACTGATTTGCAAGTTCCTCTGGCCCTATTTATCTGAGAGGAACGGAAAGATCATAACTGGAAACACATAGCTGTGGGAGCATGGTCAAAGACAGTCAGTAACCTTTGTGGCTCAGGCAGTCTCTTCCCCTGCCAGGCCCATCAGATAAGGTCACTTCTGGGTCAGAAAGATGGCCCTGATTTTTCTCTTACAGAGTCCCTACTCTGCAGAAAGCTGAAGCAGGATGGTGATTACTCCCTCTGCACTCCTTCAGGAGCCCTTCACCAGCCTCTCTTGTTTCCTCAAGGCTGCTGTGAGAAAACGCCTTAGGCTGGACTCAGGCCGGGAAGCAGGGCAGCAGGGAAGAGCACCCCATCCACTCCAAAGGTGCCACTTTGGCCTTGCTTCTAGGTCAGAATGTCTTGCTTGGCCTAGTTCCTGCAAGCCTGTTTACTACTCCCCTCAGCATGGAAGCAAGGCCTGCTTTCACATATGCGTTCAGACATGCAGAAGCGCATGCCAAAAAGAATTAGCCGGGATAGCTCTATTAATTTATGCTTCGACAGTAATGACCTTAAGACACAGAAGAATTATATATTAATTTGTTTTTAGTGTATAGCACTGCTAAGTTAACACATTTAGGGGAGTATGCGTCCCTGTCTACAGCTGAGAGGGTAAATGAGGCTGATGGAATTAGGGACCCGAGTTCCTCAGCGCCCCGCTAGGTGGCAGGGTGACCTCAGGGATGGACATGGCCCGCTGCAAAACGCTTAACAGTCCCCGACAAACTCAAAAATCAACCCTGTTTCTCCTGTTGTTTATTTGAAAATTATATTTAAACGTATTTATTTACACGGACACATACATAGCGTGCGTATTTACAAACAAATGTGTCAACACTGTCCGAGGTAAGAGAGCTTGAGAGGCAAGGCTCGCCCAACCTGAGGGAACTGGATGAAACCGCTTGCTCTGAGGACTCCCCGCTGTGTCCTGCACCCGTGCGTACACCACCACACGTCTCTGATGCCTGGAGGAAGAAAGGGCATAACCCCTTCCGTGAGGGAAACTGTTTTTAACATAGGCTTTGGTGGTTCGGTCAGTTGGGGCACGGAAAACAGCAGCAGCATAAGGGTCTTGCATTTCTGTTCTCCAAAAAGATGAAAAGTCAAAGCAGATTAGAGACCTGGATTTTATTTAAATCCGTTCAGCTCTAATCCCTCCCACTCTTTCTCTCTCCTCCTTTTGTTCTTATTTCCATCTTCTGTCTTTGCCCCTTTCTGACCTGTCTGTATTTCCAAAGCTCTCTGTTTTTAGTTCTCCGTTCTCAGAATTTGGTGCTGTGTTGATGTCTCTGATTTCTGCCCTCACTTTATGCAGTTTTTCCGAGTTAATGAACTGTTAAAATTTCACAAGGAATTGGGACCAAGCCTTTCACTGTTCCTGGCCGCCGGAGGGTGTAAGCTGTTTTTACTCAGAGCAGAAGACTCGTAGTCCTAGAATGCTGTCTACAGACACAATCCTTCAGGATGCAGGGCCATCTGTCTGCCTGTCTGTCTCTCCTTTTCTTTATTCCTCTGTCTTTCACTCTGTCTTTTTCTCTTTTCTTTCCATTCAAGTTTAAGCAGGATTGGAATTTCAGTTAAAGAAGATTCTGAGAAAATGGCTCTATGCACTCAGAGAAACGGCAGGTTCTGCAGTGTTCTGTAGGGGAAGCATTTCAGGCAATGTGCAAAGCAGAGGCCACCCTACTGCATTTCCAGCAGGAGACTCTTGGGAACATCTCTGCCTCCCTTGCCTAACAGGCAAACTCTCATATAAAATGGAAGCTTTTTCTGTATTTTCTTCGAAGACAAAATTAAAGCCAACATCTTGTTTAGTCCTCAGTTGCACATATATAGGGTTGTGTGACTGTGTGTCTTTTTCTTTTCTGCCTTGCAAATGTGTATATAAACCATAGAAAAGATAATGGTGTGTAAATGGTAATCTAGATTAAAAAGAGATATTTCCCTTAAAAAATCTGTGTATAGGGTGGGTAGGCAATGGTGTACAGAGGTATAAGATGTGCATGTATGCTAATATAAAGTGTAGACTCTTGAAGAAAAAGCCTTACCCTTTCATCTTTGCTACAGCTAAGTTGTAAGTCTTATTAGTGTCAATCCCAGAACTACACAGATATGATAATTTCAACATTGTGCTCTACTTTATATCTTGCAACATTGTTTATACAGGTGGATATACCTTAGTAAAATTCTCATTTCTTTCATAAATCTTCATGAAAAGTGCTGTGTAATTGCAATTTCTTTGTTACATATTTCTAATAATAAGAAATTAGGCCCAATATATGGACATTTTTCAGATACAAAGGAATGTTGTCTGACTCTAACATCCCACTGGTTAAAGATGGTGGTGTGCTTTGGTCCTTACTGTCCCGTAGTTCCCTCGTTTGCTTTTTTTGTTCCCTCCTTTTTTTTGTCTTTACATCTTCCCTTTACGTCACTTTGGTCATTAAGGAGAAATTTATATCTGTAATTTTTGAATGTCCTATATCATATTAGCATTTTCCTCAAACTGTAGGTGCTGACTACCTCAGCGCGTAGGAGAAATGCTCCAGCATTTTCCTCTACCGACCACCAGGTCCTAGATTGTTCCAAAAAAAAAAAATCTTCTCAGCCAATACTGATCTCATTTAAAAATCTAAGGAAAAAAAATCATTCCCTTAGGTGACTGTGAAGATTCTTCCCATTGTTCAGTGAATAACTGAGCAGTTTATTTCAATCAAGAGCTGTTACAGAGGAGGGTGATGGAGAGAGTTAATTGCTAGGATAAAACAGCTGTGGGCTTACTAGGGTGCTAACTGGGCAACAGGTGAACACGAGCAGTGTACAAAGGAAATTAGAACATAGGAAGAACGTCAAGGCAGTGTGTGAAACTCCACAGCCCTCACAAACACGTCGAAGGCATGGCTGGTACAGGCTGAGGAGTGAGCTGGGCTTTAGGCTGCCATGCCTAAAGGGGATTGGTATGAGAAGGAAGGGGGTTGGGAACTGGTGGAGTGATACTGTCTGTGTCAGACACTAGTTTGGGGGGTGATACAGACACAGGAGGTGTGTGTGCAGCTGGGCTAACTCTCAGGCGCATACGATTGGTGACTCAAGCCTGCTGAGCGCATTAGTGGCTGTGCACCTTTCAGGAGGATTCACTGCTGCTCCAGCAGCAAGGGGTAGGCTTAAATCGCAGGCATTTCTGACAATCTGGTGAGGTGTTCCCGCTTCTCAGTGCCCTGAACCAGGCAAGTGCCCTAAGAGCTGGTCAGGAAGAAGAGAGGCTGATCAGTGGCCTTCTTTTCTTGACTGACAGTGAGAGTGTCTGAGGCTCTTCGAGATGCTCTTTGCTCCAATTAAGCATGTAGAAAAAGGGGATTCGAATCTGTGAGGATGGAGCTCATGCTTTTGGAAACTTTAGCATAACCCAGATGATTCTGACCTGTGTTGTGACTGAGTACCAGGGACTTGGACGCTCGAATTGAGTTTGGAAGAGAGCAGTTCTTTGTGCTGTATGTGATGTACAGTGCTTATTATTATTTTTTTTTTGTTTAACATTAATGTCTTTCTTGGGAGCTTCAGTGGGTACAAAGGAAAATTTTGTACAGAGACCATATATAAGTCTGCAAACTTATTAAAAGGTGATATAATTCTTGTTCTACTGGCCCAATGGGAAAGAGTCCTATTTCAGACAGGAATTAGGAACTAGAAAAGAGGAGTCCAAAGAAGAAAAGGACCCATGGTCTTTTGCTTCAGCGTGACAAGAGAAAGAAATCTAAAATTAAGGTGGATTTCTGCTGATATAGATAACTGCACATCTTTATAACCAGATAATTAGAGAAATGGGCCTGGCATTCTTTGTAATAACCATTCTGCACGCTATAGATGTCACCACATCTAGGTGGCTTTAAGGTAAAAGCTTGTCATCTCTCTGTCTCAGAAAGATGCCTTCCGAGTATCTTGGAACTCCTTTCCAGAAATCATCTTCTTACTATTTGCTAGAATGAATAGAATAGGGACTGTGTTAGAAGATCTTGGGGTAGCAAGCTTGAAAAGAACGGCACAAATTTGTAGTGACTTTTATTTGTGAACTCTTTTTGACTAATAATCTTTACATAATTTCTTATAATCTTCATTTTGCTTTCTGTAATATTGGTTCCCTCCTTCACTTACATCCATCCATTTCATCACCCATCTTTTCCCAGAAGATATTTATGAAATAGTAAATATGGGAAAGGGCAGTGAGGTTATTAGATAAGTACTGGGACACAGAAATAAACACAGAGGCCTAAATCTCAGAGGAATGCAGTATTAAAACATCTTTGCTTCATCATTAGCTGCCACAGTTTTCTTATGTAATTTAGCCCGTCCATCTCCTTTGCTCATTGTCTTCTCTAATCATCTCCATTTGGTTCTCTCTCTCTCTTAGGTAGTCATCAAAGCACTCTTGTTGGCTGCCCATAAATCTATGTATGTCCTTATAGATATACATTGCCGCTTTGCATGTGTGTAGAAGTTTAATAGACAAAATCATTGTGTGGTGATACTGATTTTCTTTCTGAGATTTTAAGGTCAGCATTTTGTAAAATGTATTTTTATTGCCATAGCTTCCAACAGACAGCTGTGTAGTATTCCATAATAGCCATTGACCCATCTTAACTCTCGTCTTCTCTAGTTGTGGGCACCAAAGCTACTCCACATCTTGACTATAAATGCTTGGTAAACATTGTGTTGATCTGTAGACTACATGTTTACATAATTGGACCAAGTTTTGCTACTGCACTCAAGCAATGGCTATATCAATCTCTCTCTGAACTAACCTTCTATATTTGCCCAGCAGCATTTGGCTTTGGCAGATTTCTTAATATTGTTATTAAGATATTGTCTCATCATTTTAAATTCTATTTATTGCTGATCCTGAAAATCTTTTCACATTTTTAATAATTAGTTGGATATCCACTTTTGTAAAATATCTGTTTATTTCTTTTTCCCAAATTTTAGTTTGCTTTTCTTCATTGTTGTTTTTTCAGGAATATGATTTCTGTTATGGAACTCTGATATCCATATAAAGAAACTAGCCACTTAGTAGTCTTTATGCTTAAGGAAAATGTTATTTTAATATTTTATTTCAGGGCCTTATCTACTTATTTGCCTTTGTGGTGCCCAAAGTATATATGTGACTACATAACTACTGGGTCATCAGTCTTGTCTGCACTGTAACAAAATTCCTGTGGTAGATCAACTTTGTAAAGAAACAAGGTTATGCCAGGCAATGGTGGTGCACGCCTTTAAGCCCAGCATTGGGAAGGCAGAGGCTGCAGGCGGATCTCTGTGAGTTCGAGGTCAGTCTGGTCTACAAGAGCTAGTTCTAGGACAGGCACCAAAGCTACAAGAGAAACCCTGTTTTGAAAAACTGAAAAACAAAAACAAAAACAAAAAACAAAACAAGGTTATCTATCTCACAGTTCTAAAGATTCAAGAGCAAGCTACAGGTATGGGTTCAGTTCTAATGAGACTGTCAGATACAATGGCATACTGTTAGAAATATGTGTGGGAGGAGGAGATCACTTAGTGAGGAAGGAAGCAGAGAGAGATTAGTGTCCCAGGTTAAGGGCCTGTGTGAGCCCTTGGACAATGAGTAGTCCCTTCAAAAGCAGCATCTCCAGTGACCTTGAGACAGGCAATTGGCCTTACCTCTTATAGTCCTATGATCTTCCACATCAGGAATTAAACATTCATGATACTTTAATTAGTGAACTCCACTTCTGATTCATAGCTACTATATTATATATTAGAGAGTGCAAACATGCTTCCATGATAGCAGAACACTGTTTTGAACCATGCCATTCTACAGATACTGGTAAATTCCTTGTTTGTTTATTTTAGACATGATCAACATCTTCCTCCAAACATACTATCAGTTAATTCCAGAACAGGACATTTTAAAGGTGTATGTGCATTACTTAGACCTCTTAGTAACTATAGTCTATGCCGCCTCAAGTCAACTTGGGGCTATGGAACAAAGTGAAAATTCTTAATGAATGACTCACTGAACTGGCTGCTTTTACTTTCTCTCTCATAATCTATGTAAGCTTGGAGCTTATGTGAAAGCAGTCTGACTCCTTGGAAGCCACAGAGCCATGTATAGATAGGTGCAGCTCTACACAGCCTGCCACAAGTCTTTCTCCAGACCAGGAGACATATATGGAAACTTTCTGATGAGAGTGCTCTCAGATAAGTTCTGTCAATGCAGCAGTAACCCAGCGGAACCCTTTCTACATTCCTGACCCACAAAATGATGAATCATAAATAAAGCAATTTTTAATCTGCTAAGTGTTAAGGTATTTTTAAATGCAGCAATAGTTAACCAAAATGCATGATAATTAATTAAAACTGGATCCTAAACAGTTGAGCTGCCACTCTCAAGAATGAGACCTCAGCAACAGTGGGGGTAGACCATGGTTCTGCCTATTGAGGGGGGGAATCCCTCAGTTTGAGTGTGATTTTCTCTATCTTCATTTGCAAAAGGTGGGAACCACTGCATCACAACAATGAAATGTGAAGAAAGCTCTTAGCTCATTGCTCTGATCAAGACCTCTCCACTGTGAAGACCTAATAAATAGCATGTTCTTAGCCAGGTGAGATGCAGCAAGGCTGTTAGGATGTCTGTATCTGACTCTGCAGAACTGGAGAGTCAGCTGAACAGTGGCAGTGAGACAGAATGTTAGCAGATGTGCTTAAGAGAGGAAGGATGTTTCAGGCAGAAAACTGGTGATGTGCGATCGCAGCCTCAACCTTGTTGATTCATTTGCTGAAAATTTATGAAACGTTCTTTCTGCTTTCACAGTTATGAAGGCTATCTGAAGATAAAGGGGAATGCTCATTATACTGCTAAATGAGTAGAACCAAGACAGAGCAGGCCAGGTTCCAAATCTGCTAGAAGTTGAATGAATTTGTTTAGTTAAAAGAATGGAAGAAATACCTAAATATATTTGTCATGATTATTTCTGGGCAATGAACCCAAAGGACATTTTGTTAGCAATTTCCATAGTTTTTCAGGCATTTTATAATATTTTAAAAAATAATGAGTACAACTGCCTTTAAATCTAAAGAAGCCAGTGCACCCCAATGCAAAGGACATTCTTATATACAAAAGAGTGCCAAGTGAAGAGAAAGCTGTTTCTATAGAATGTTCCATAGTTCTCCATCACTGGTGTCTTGACTCTCACCTTCGGCTGTACCAGCTCCCTCATTGGCCCTACCTGGACCGTTTGCAG
The DNA here is from genome assembly GCA_001685075.1 of Bramus lutescens. Lineage (NCBI taxonomy): Eukaryota > Metazoa > Chordata > Mammalia > Rodentia > Cricetidae > Bramus > Bramus lutescens. The sequence continues at coordinate 33,942 of LOEQ01005806.1, read as the reverse complement.
TGGAGGTAATGCAGGTGATGGTTTGTTTCTGAAAGTAGCTCCAATTCCAACAGGAAATACTTCAGCTGCTAAGTCAGGTTTGGGTCCTTATCAAATTCAACAAAGACTACTGGATTCTCCAGTAGGCTTTTGTCTGCCTACAACCTGCTGCTTGCTTATTGAGCTATCTATCTCTAGGTTTAGACACTAGACCTTGAGATTCCCACACTTGAGGCCGAAGCACTAGGGCTTTAAAAATGTTTCTGTATTGTTTTTTTTTAATATAGACTCTGCTGATGTTGGCTTGCATATTCCTACAGCATTTGATAGGATATTTAAAAATAGCTCATCTCTCACTTCTTGTTCTCAGCAGAACTGTCTTTGCCTGTGGGTCCAGAGGCCTCCATCAGCATGGAGATGGCCAGAATAACTGCATCTATCTTGGGTCCCTGTTAGTTGATCCCAATCTGACTTCTGGAAAGACATCATACCAATGAAGGAATTGCTTCTGTTTCAGGTTATGACTCAGATGAGATTATGGGGACCGAGTAGATGTCTGGGCCACTGTCTCATTGCATCTTCTGGAAGCCATTGCTTTGTAATCAGGTTTGCTTTCTGCCATCAATTTCATCTGTGATTTGGAAAGTCTGGACTCTGCAAAATCCCTGGCAATATGATACTTTGGGATGGTACACACTACTAGAAGTTTTATTCATTTGCTAACCTTGTGTCTAATGATTCTCAATTTTGCATTCCTAACATTTGTCTATCAAAACAGCCTGTGGTCTTATGGTTATTGTAATGTTAGAGATCCTATCCTCACTGTTTTGTCTTCTTGTTTAATAAAACATAAGTCTCATCTTCCAGGAATTATAGTTGAAACTCTCAAAATATCCAGTCCCACCTAATAGTCCCTTCTGTCTTACACTTTCTAGAACCTCACTTCTCTAAGCTAGCCATAGTTTCATAAAGGATCAGAGACTTTTTAGGCATAATTGCATGTTTCTGCCTGAGTCCAAAATATTATTTCCCAAATGTAAAAACTTGAAAGTCTTTCTTATCTAATATCTTGGAATTTTCTTGTTATCAGAGAATCCCATAGGAAATCTAGCCTCATAAGTGACTGTCTTCCTGCTCTGTGTTCCTGATGTCCTGTGTTGACATTTTATGTCACTTACATTACATTAGATGTTTGTATGCTTGCCTTCTTATTGAAATCACAAGGCTCTCTTAGACAAAGACAAAACCTAGTCCACATTCTGGGAGACCCACTGAACCACATTTTACCTTTCCTCATTCAGAATGCCAAAGGTCTCCTGATGCTGATGACCTGAAAGTATCAAGGAAAATATAAAGCAGTGAAAACTCTAGTATTTGAGACCCTGTCATTCTCCACTTGATGGTAAATCATTTCTAATTTGCCATTTTCTTCCTACTGAAAACCTGCCAGACTTCCACTGGATTTCATCATCCCAGACATTCATGCTGCTGTCTTTCTTACCACTCTTGTTTTAATTCTGATTTTAAAGAGATTTTTTCCCTTCAGGAGAGTGCAGATTCCCTGTAGACAGCTAGAAGACTTAGTAAAGACAAAACAAGAGCATTAAGAAAAGTCTATGTGAAGAGAAAATGGGAAATACATTTGAATGCATTGGCATAGGAGACCACTTCCTAAATATTACCCCAGCAGTACAGAAAAAAATAATAAATGGGATTTCTTGAAACTGAAAAGCTTCTGTAAAGCAAAGGACATGGTCAGCAAGACAAAACAATGACATACAAAATGGGCTAAGATCTTCACCAAAACCACATCAGACAGAGGTCTGATCTCCAAAGCATACAAAGAACTCAAGAAATTGGTCATCAAAAGAACAAATAACTCAATAAAAATGGGGTAAAGACCTAAACAGAGAACTTTCAACAGAAGAATATAAAATGGCTGAAAGACATTTAAGGAAATGCTCAACATCCTTAGTCATCAGAGAAATGAAAAATCAAAATAGTTCTGAGATTCCATCTTATACCTGTAAGAATGGCCAAGATCAAAAACACTGATGAAAGCTTAGGTTGGAGAGTTTTTGGGGAAAAGGGAGCACTCCTTCATTGCTGGTGGGAATGCAAACTGATACAACTCCTTTGGATGGCAGTGTGGTGATTTCTCAGAAAATTAGGAAACAACCTTCCTTAAGACCCAGTAANACACAATGGAGTACTACACAGCAGAAAAAAATAATGACACCTTGAAATTTGCAGTCAAATGGATGGATCTAGAAAACATTATATTGAGAGATATAATCCAGATGCAGAAAGACAAATAACATATCTACTCACTCATAAATGGTTTTTAGAGATAAAGCAAAGAAAACCAGCCCACAAATCATAAGCACAGAGAACACTGACACCAATGAGGACACTAAGACATACATGTATCTAATCTTCATGGGAAGTAGAAAAAGACAAGATCTCCTGAGTAAATTGGGAGCATGGGGATGATGGGAGAGAGTTGAAGGAGAGGGGAGAAGATGGGAGCAGAGAAAAATGTATAGCTCAATTACATTTTAGTAAAATTTAATAAAATCAATTAAAAAAGTAAAGCCTATGTAAAAATTCCTTTTCCACCCTCACTGTCTCTTGCTCTTTCCTCTCTCACCCACTGTCTTTCTCAAACCTTTAAATATATTGATATGCCCATCAAGTTTTGTGTGTTAGGAAAGGTATCAAACTGCAAATATTGATCAAAAACATGTTTCTGTCTGATCAGAGATAACATTGCTTGTAAAAATGTCCTTTTTGATAAATGTTTATTCTTTCCTAAAATTATAAATGTTTTTTCTTAAATTCAATTTGTTCAATTTTTCTTAATGCAATTTCTTATATTTGCATGTAATTTATGTATTTTTTTAGCATGTCTTCTGGTGAAATTTAAACTGACATAGCAAAACAGTTAGGGCGGTTATGATGTGTTTCATCAATGATGAGTAAGAAAAATAAATGTGAACAATCAACTGCTTACAGTGATCCTTTTGTAATGACTTTTACATTGACTGATTCACATATGTATATACTATTTATGTTGAAAAAATCTGATAAATAATACTCTGATAAAGGACCAAATAGGCAGTGTTTGCTCACCAGGGCTGAACAAGGTGTCTGGGTTATATACAAGCTGTACTTATTACTGTGAGACATGTAATTGAGTTAAGATATCCTTCCACAGGGCTGGTGAAGCAGTTTAGTTGGTGAAGTGCTACCCTCACATGCACAAAGTTCTGGATTCCTTCCCCAGCAATTCATAAATTAAGTGTGGATGTACAAGCCTAAAGCTAAAGCCCTAGTAGGTGAAAGCTGGTGTATCAGAAATGCAAGAAAATTCTCAGCTACAAAGCAAGTTAAAAGCCAAACTGAGCTGTATGAGATTGTATCTCATGTTATTGTAATGTAAACTGTACTCCAATAATCATACAGAGTTTAGAATAATCACTTAATGCATAATGTGCTAATCATACAGAGTTTAGAATAATCACTTAATGCATAATGTGCTTCCATTTCCTCATTTAAAAATGAGTTATGCTGGCCAGGAAGGTGGCTCAACAGGTAGAAGGCCCTTGCCACTTAGCCTGGCAACCTGAGTTTGATCCCCAGGATCTATATAGTGGAAGGGGAAACTGACTCCCAAAAAATGTCCTCTGCCCTCCGGGTACGTGTTCTGGCTTGCATATGTCTTCCCAATTAATCATTCAATCAATTAATGTAAAGATGTCGTGAGAAAAAATAAAATGGCCAATGTCATTGTATCATTATTAATGATATGCAAAATGAATGAAAATAAATCCTGAGTTGTTCTGGTTCTAAAACACAGTAGGAAATTTTATGAAATCATTTGATGTTCAGACCACCTTACAGAAAGGATGGTAGCTGTCTATGGGAGAGGAAGTGAGCAGACACAGCCAGAGATGTGGTCACTGCCTACTTTCTGCTTGCTGAAAATTAGAATGGCATAGGTACATTAGTCATACTCATGGGGAGACTAGACTTTTTCCCTGGATAAACTAGAAATAATGGTGCAATATAGATTGGGTCCAGTTGACGAAATATCTTGTTAGAAGAAAATAGTAGAAAAATGAAAATATGTTAGAATCATAAGAAATTATTTTTCATCCCCTCTTGCGGACTTTAGCAAATCTTACACCTTTTCTGCATCTCAACTTTCTCATCTTTAATAAAATAATACTGCTATGAGATAGCTATTCATTCTTAAGTACAAAAACCTATTTAGCTTATTGTATCTTCTATAATATAGAGAAAAACACATCAGGGCCAGTATTAATATAGGACAATATACTTACAAGGACACTATAAATACAACTCCAGCTTCACGCAGTGTGTAAATGTAAGAAAACACATGGATACTCATTGTTATCAACATTAGAAGCGTGAATAAGTTGAGGAATTGATTTCATTATGTAAATAACAAATGATGGTAGATTGTCAATAAGAAAGAGTCCTGAGGAAAATAACATGGTAGAAATACCCCCTAAAGCGTTTTAGAATGTCACACTGAAAAAAAACAGCATGTACAAAACATCAATTCCTTTAAAAATGATGTTTTAACTTAGTTTTACATGTATGACTGTGTCACCTGATTGTAGTATATATACATACATTACATATATGTAGTATGTAAGTAAGCACTTACATATGGTGCCTGCAGAGGCCAGAATGAAGTGTACGGTGCTTTGGATATGAAGTTGCAGATGCTTGTGAGCTGCCCTGTGGATGCTAGGAAATGAACGTGGGTCCTTTGCTGGAGAGACAAATGCTCTTAATCAGTAAGCCATCTCTCCAGCCCTGGGGTGGACGGGGTGGTAATTCTTATACTTGCCACAGGTCCTGGTTAGTTTTTATTGTCTACTGGCTACAATTAAAAGTTTCCTGGGATGAAGGAGCCTTAAGTATGGGATGATCCAGATAAGACTGGCCTGTGTCTGTGTCTGGGACAATTTTGTTGATTATTGATTGATTTGGGAGGGCCCAACCCACTACAGGCAGTGCCTCTGCTGGGCAGGTGGTCCTGGACTGTAAAGAAAGCCAAGTGATCATAAGCTAGAGTTGCATTTGGTCCCTGTGCTCATCGCAGCAGAGAGTAAAGTGGGACACTGCATAGAAGGTTTTTATCTCTCACATTGGTAAAGCAGTATGACCAAGGGATACACAAATCATTTCAACGTACTGAAAACACCTCAAATTTTAAGTTTAATAAATGTATTTACCTAGTTTTATGATCAAAAGAATGTCAATTAGTAAGTAACGATCATTACAAAGAAAGAAATTTAAGCATAAGCTGCAGTTTTGGAAGATATAAGAAAATGATAATTTACAAAACTATGCTCAAGGCACACCGATAGAAGATTGTTTGGTAGTATCTATCAATATGTTTAAAAACTGAAAATTCTTTAACGTGAAAATTACCACTTTTAAGAATTTGTTGTTAACTAATTTGTTAAGAACTAGTTCTGGATCAATACTTGAGGGTCTCCTTATCTATAATGATTACTACTTATAGAAAGAAATTGGGAATATCTTCCATGTCCAAGCTTAGCAAATTAGTAGCTAGATAATATAAAACTATAACTAGAAATATTCTGTTGGTACTTAAGTCATGTAATGATCTCAAGAAATAGCATGGAAAGACGCATGCAACATCACAAAAGTGGTTTCAAATTTAAATCTACTCTGTGATCTTTATAAAATTTGACATATACAGGCAAACAAAAACACAAAGATGCAAAAGAAAGTGCAGTATTTGGCATGCTAGAATTATATTTCTAATTAATTAGTGTCTTTGAAGTATCTTTCTGAGGTTTTCTGTACTATGTTCTATACTAATTGAAATTGTTTTAAAATAAAATAAGCATCTTGGCATTGGTAGCATCAGAAGCTGCAGTTCTCAGGGGAGGTGACTGGTCCCCAGGGTCACCGCTTTCATTCTGGTCTTATTGGTATGCACAGACAGATGTGTGACTTCTGACCTATGGCAGACAAGGAAGTCTATCATCCATCGATCTATATTTGATTTTCTATCCTACGACAACTTCATAAGAATTTAAGTTATTTAGATATTTAATCATAGCTAGTCAAAAGCCAAATGATATATTACTGAGTTTCCTTTGGCAATTTCCCACAGTAGTAAAGAAGGAAATGCTAATAGACAGCATCCCCACCTCTTGACAGTGCTAAGATAGACGCCAACACATTAAAATCATATTTAACCAATTACTCTGGAGGCCATCTAAACTTCTGCTTGGCCAGTATGATCAGCTACCTAATGAATTAAAGATAACACAGTTATCTTTATTATTGGTATTCAAATAATCTGCCCCATCTTCCAATTCTGGAAACGACACATGTGCACACACATAAAGCTTTTATAAATTTGTTGGTGGTGCCCAGTGCCCAGGATAAGAAGGGTTTGAAGGCCAACATCATTGTTCAGCCTACACTGCTTTCTTTTATCCTACGCAGATTTTGGAGCATGCTGTAAGTGAAACTCTGTCCCAGGTTGTTTAGACAGGTGAAGGCTTGGGGTCTGACCTGTAGCATTTACCCAGCTCTTGTAGGTAAATGTTTATAACGTAGTCAGCTTCAAGTTCTGATTGACTCTGAAGGAAGCTAGAAAGGAGAGTATGGAGTAGCTGTTGCAGACACAGAATGAAATCTCCCATCCAAGGGCATGGAATGTTTCTTTAGTCTGTCTTACTAATGTGTGTTTGACATGGCTCTTTGTTTACACATCATGGGTCATGGGTTGTGATGTCACTAAAGGTAAAAGAATGTGTTAAGCTTTGTTCCTTGGGTGCCTTGCACAGTGTGCGTGCAAAGCAATATCTGGAAATCCAAATCCTTTGGGTGGTGTCTCACATGTGTTACAGAATACATGATAAGGTTGGGCGAAATGAGAATTTAATTACATTGAAGATATATTTTGTATGATTTTTTATTGTCTGCAAAAAACACAGTAGGTGCTAAATACATATGAGTTTGAAATGTATCATACTGTGTGGGCAAATTTGTTTCAAAATCAGAAAAAGAAATGAAATAAACATAAAAACAAACTGTTAATAACAGAGGAATACTTCCATGCCTAAGGTTAAATGCTGGGAAAAGAAGCAATTCAGTTTCCCAATATTAATTATTGGAGTATATCCTGCTATTGATTTGCACATGTAAAAATCAATGCTAAGATAAGGACCTTTGTAATTGACAGCCGTAATTTTGAGGAATACACTCATTGACATTCAAAAAGCCAGGAAACGAAAAAAGAAAAAGAAAATATGGATGAGTATACTTTGGATTCATCTGAAGTTTAAATAACTATTTTTCAAACTTTCAGATGCAGTAGGGAGGAGGTATAAGCAGAGAAACACATTATCTTATTTGTAGTGTTTGTAGGCTTGCGAAAATGTGTGCAACCAGCATTTAGCCATCTTACATTCATGAAGCCTGCTTTAAGCTTGCAAAGTCCCTTCACATTTATGTTTGATTTTCATTACAACCAGTATATAGAAGCTGTACAGGTTTTTCTCAATACTTTACAGATGGGGTAACGTGGTTATCTCCCAGGATTCTGATTCCTATTTACTTCTGTTTACATTTTATTAGAATATTTCTTCCTGTTGAGTGTTTGTTGATACTTTGTAGTTTTGATACTGGAAAGATAAAAGTTTGAATGTATTGTCATGAGACTCTAAAAGGTCTGAACTTGCTGGTGGAAAATATCTTTGTTTTTTTGCGTGCTGTTCCTCTTATGACCTGTCTTCTGTCTGAGCCATGGTGGCTGTGGTTTCTATTGGCACTTTAATAGGATGTCTGCTGTATGAAAATAGCATTGGTAGTAAGAAAGCAAACTCCATCAGTAGTGGCTATACTATCTATCCATTTGGATCAGTTATCTGTTCAGCTAACTAAGGAGCACATGACAGTTCTTTCTGCAGTCAGGCTTATCCGACTTCAGGTTATCCTCTATGAAAACAGACATGGAGTTGAGATGGTAGCTCACTCAGTAAAGTATTTGCCAAACAAATGTGAGGACTTGAGTTCAGTCTGCAGCTCTCAGGCAAAACTAGGGATAGTAGTACATGGTGTAATTGCATCTCTGGGTAGATGAAGAAAGGAGGGAATCTCACGCTTATAGATTAGCTAGAGGGTAAGGTTTAATGAGTGACCCTGCCTCAAAAAATATGAGCAGTTGAAGAAGACCCCTGATGTTGACTGCTGGCCTCCACATGCAACCTTAGGTTGGCTAATGGTCTCTACATGCAAATGCACGCAGGAACGCACACACAACACACACAGCACCACCACCACCAATTTCTTGCTTTGTAAAAATATGTCTTCAAATAATGAAGTATATAAATTCTTTCAGCTCAGTTTTACCATTGCTTTTAACACTTCTATTTCCTTGTTAGATGAAGAAAATAACATGCACTCTCCAAACCATCATTTGGAAGCTGCGTTGGTACAGAGTCAAAGCAAGCTTGGATAGAGGACAATTATGATAGGGTCCTTAGGTGTTTCTCAGTCAAATACTGTTTTACTACAGGAAACCAAAATGAAACCCAGTTCATTGTAAGGACATAAGCTGCTAGGACTGCAGTTAGTCAGGTCGTGGGAGTACATCCTACTACAGCACGTGAAACAGGTACTGGAAAGAGACTGGCGTGAAAAGAAACACTGCTTGGATCTTAGTGGGATCGTATGACCTTGGCTTAAGGGCCCTTGTCTTGGTTGGGAGCTACTACAATTCATAGTTTGCCTATTCCCTTAATTTTATTCTATACTGTCCTCCTGTCTTCCTTGGTAATGCTGAATTTGAGATCTCAATATTTTCCAACTGGGTCTAAATGCTGACAAGAAGCAGTCTTATTATCTAGAAGCATGTAGCTACTCAGCCTGAAGCTTCATATCACCCTGAGGTGGATATTCACCCTGATTCTAGGTTGTAAAAGTGATAAGACTTTCTCGGAGGAGTGCATGTATTAGGATAGATAGCAATTTGGAAGAGCAAAAGGATAAAAGCCCAACATTAAGACATGATGCCTGTTAATGAAATGGATATTAATAACCCTGATTTGATCATTACATCTCATAAAAAGGTGTCAAGTTCTCACCCTCGACTTCATGAATATGTAAAATTATTCCATGTTAAAAAGTATGAAATCCAAAACTGGGACTTTTGGAATTGTAACAAAAGGGCATAGCAAGGAAAGAGGGTCAGCTGAAGTTCAATGTAGTTTGCAAATTTATAGTACGGAGTTTTACCATTTAAGATATTAGAACATGTTATCCAGGTTTTGGCTTGGTAGCATAGGTACTGGCAATATCCTAAAAAGGCTTTATGGGATAAATTATAGCCTGGGTATGAGTGGATGGAGTTGGAATCTTAGAGAGGAGTTAATTATGACCTCAGACCTTGTGTGAACAACATAGTTATTGTGGTCTATAAAAATTATAGATATTATTTCATGTAAGATTCAGTCTTTTTATGTTATGACTTTTATAGGTTCCATTCTAACTTCCATGAGTCAAATGACATGGCCCTCTTTTCTTTCTCCCTTTCTTGAAAGAAATCACGTGGTCAGCCTCAGTGATGTAAATCATTTGAAAGAATACAACATATCACACCACTCAACATTATACGTACATGAATAACCGATGCTTCTCTTGTTCCAATAGAGTATAATTTTTATGTTTATACATTTATAAATATTTTTTACCTCTTCATTTAGCATTGTGACTGATATATGACTTCAATAAATTACAATTTTCCTTTCTACTCAGACATTTTCTGGCATACATAATGCTTTTGAAGATATAAAAATATGACCATATTGTGATTAAGGGGATGTTGAAATTCTATAAAAATAAGAAGAATGGCAAGAGAGGAGTCATCTTTAGGATTTTTATGGGCTCTACAGCTGTGCTCATAGGTCTTCTCAGAAGTGTTTGTCTTATCCACACATAGAGATCATGGGGGTAGTGAAACAGGGTAGAAGACCCTGTTCTTGGTTGAGAAAATAACACATAATTGGAACTGGAGTCACTTACATTAGGTCAGCTGAATACTATCAAGGTAAGACAAATGGGACAAGGTTTGTGTGGTTCTGGATTAAAAAGAACAAATAAACAGATACAATAAAAGGCAGTTAACTCTCAGGAGGTTACAGTTAAAGAGTCATATTATTAAGTGAGGATGCACTTTCCAGAGACAGAAGAACTCTGAATGAGATTGGCTTTCAAAATCACTTCAATTAGCAGAAAGTGTTCAAATAGAGACTAATTATCTGAGGCAAATGGCAGTGAGCTTCTTTCTGTCTGGTGGAAGGTTGTATTAAATTCCAAAGACCTTTGTAAATCTAATGTTTCATGATGTTATATTTGCTGAATTGAATCAGAGTTTTGTGTATCTAAATATAATCTACAAACACAATGGTGTCTACATTCTTTTTATAGAAATTCTCTAATCAATTTGACTAGTTACTTAAAGGCCTTTATGCAATTTTTTCCTCATAAAAGTTAAGAGCAGATATAAAAATAACATTTTAAATCATCTTGTACCTAAGGAAAAAAATGTCTAAGAAGGAAGAAATGACAGGCTTGTTAAGAGTAGGAAAGGCTCCCAGGAAGATTAGCAAGTATGAATCATACGTTGAGATCAGAAGGGTCAATTCAGTGAGGCAAGCTTTAAAAAGGTCCATTGGTCTGATCCCCAAGAGACAGGTTATGAAATGACTGATGCCAATCAAATCTCAAGTTGAAGGCTCTGTATGTGTGAGTGTGAGGGTGCCTGTGTATTTCAACGGCTGAAATGTCAAATCAAAACCAACGTCAGTCATCATGGTGTCAGTGTGGTGGAGATGGGGTTGACATGTAGCTAGAGACTGGAGAAATGAAAGGTCTCTTTAAATGTTGAGAATTTGTCTTACAGAGTATTGGCAAGCAGGATTGAAGGCACTGTGCATCATTCCAGGCACGTTTGTGACTGGAAAGTTCCTACACTAATGATGGAAGAATAACCATCTACTATAATATTGAATGCCTCTTTCAGACAAGATATAATTGGAAGCTTCTTATTTCTAATTCATTTAAGCCCAGCACTAGTGTCTCATTCTTTCACTTTCTCCTTCACAGCTCTTTACTATTGACTATAGATATCTGTTTGTATTTTTTATCTTAGAGTTCCCCAAAGACACGATTATTATATATTTACACATTGTTTCTTCTAGTTTTGAAATATTCATATTCATCATTCTGGTTATTCATTACAACATTGGATTTTAAAAGTCTGAATGCACCACCCTATAAGCATAAGGAGGGTCTATTTCAAACATACAATGTTTTCTAAGAATTTGTACTTCATCGTCTCCCTAGTCTTGCCCTGATTATTCTTATACACAATGCTCTTTGCTGACCACTTGCTCCTGAAAGGCAGCCTGAAAGGTTCAAGAGGACTGAAAAACCACTCAACAGTTGATTTTTTGCCCTCAACGTCTGTGTCATGGCAGTAATAAAATAATGTCAAAATTTTGAGTTCAATAAATTTCTTATTCTCCCGTGTTTTCTTTTCGCACAATCTTTTGGAAAGCACTATCACACATTTAAATGTAATCATTATAAATTATATTTAAAGTTAACAGAAATGTAGTTGATTTTAATATATGTGGTATAAGATTGATATCTGTAGCCTCATTGAAAATCTTCAACTTGACTAGGTTTTGCTGGTTTCATTGGGATTTGATACAGTGTGAGTTACTTAAAGACAGGAGCTATGACTTATTTACCTCTTTGGAAATCAAGGCTCATGGTTAACATACAAATCATATCTATGTATTCATTCATTTGATAAATATTTTTGAACCTTAATTATGGTGCCTGAAGTATGTGAGGCTCTAGGGTAACAGTGGCAAAGAACTGGACAGTCTGTTTGTTGCCATTCAACACAGAGAGAGAGAGAGAGTACAGATTCAAGGCCAACAAGGTTGAACACTAGGGACAACTCTTAGAATATTCATAACCTTGAGGGTACTACCTGAGTCTTGCTTATGGTTTTCAGACAGGAAATAGAGGGATCTGATTGGTAAGGAACTCTTGAGAATTCATTGAATTAATACAGTGTGCTTTGATCACATAATATGTGGTAATTAGTCTCATGATTACAGAGTTTATATTCTATTTAAGGAATGGATAACTTAAGAACAAGCACATCAGAAAGGATGTATAGGGTTCTGAAGAAGAACCCTACATTGATCTCTGTGTGGAGTAACGGTTGGGGGTAGCAATCATGCTCCTTGTGAGACATGCTCAGTTGATGCCCCAAGTAAGTGTCATAGGAAATTTCATTCAATATGGGAACATTATCATTTTTCATGTTATGAGTGGTCTTGCCTTTTCTACTTCCCTCTGAATTCTCTGTCTGTTAACAGACAGTGTGCACAGCCCTTGATAAGGCATTGTTCAGTTGCTGCACGCTTCTGTGGCTGATTTAACAAAACACTTGGGAGCTGGGGTAGCTTTAACTCATGTGAGAAGTGCTACCTCAGACCCCTCTGGTAACAGCGAAGGGATGGAAGCTCAGAGGGATGGGAAGGCTCAGTATAAGACCAGAGCTATCATCACAAAGCAGGTGACGTTTGTCTTCAGTGCTTGTTACTCTTGAGACCCAATATCAAGCCTCTACAAGTTTATTTTGTTCCTGAGGATTAACTAGAAATATGGATTTTGCATGTCTTCTTTCTCCACAGTTCTTCACAAAAAGATTTGACCATTTGGTGTTCATAAGCCAATTCCAAGTGGGAAAAGGGTTCTATAATTTGTTTCTTAATGCAATTTTTAACAATGAAAAGATTTGCTGCTAATTATTTCAATGCAATTGACATAACCTGGAGATGACTTGGGTCAGTCAGGTTATGTGATCAACAAGATACTAGGACATCCTACAGATTTTAGACACACTTCAGTGTAGGCTTAGTAAACACTGTTTGTGATTCTAGCACTTTTTATTTATTGATAAAAATACTAAGAGAAAAGACTCAAACTGTTGACTATTTAGCAATAGAATTTTATATACTTTATTCTAGAATATAGGAGACAGCTAGTAGTTGACAACATTCTAAGCACTTGTTGAATTATATACCTAAAAAGTGAATCTAAGCCTGGCCTCTGTACAACTTTTAAGAAACACCATTGAGTGTGAGTGTCGATAGGAATAAATAACAACAAAGTTGGCATATCATTTTTATTTCAGTTCATACACATCAAGTGCACATTGCAATGAGACCAGGCATTGCAATGAGACCAGGCATTAAACTACATCTAGTGGTAAACAATTCTCACCACATCTTCTTTCCTCATCTTACTGACTTCACCCAAACTGAGATTCATTTTGTGTTCCATTGCTCCTTTGAGAAATAATCACTCACCACCTTAGCCCTTTTCCCAGTTTCTGTCTTCCTGACAAGGTCTGTGGTTTCAAAATGCCTCATTATCCTGGCTCTCCCACTGAGTCCTCGGTGTGACGGCATCTGCCTTGCCTGTGGAAAGAACAGACAGGTTTTCCTCTCAACAGTCCTGTGCAGAGATCTAACCAGCACGTTGTCAAGCTGATTCTGAATGCAGTCCCTGGGAATAGGATAGCAGACTGTCTGGGTCCAGTGTCATCCACCAGGAGGATATTGTGCCGTTTCCTAGTCAAAGAGTAAAGTTCTGTGCTGTTGAAAAGACAAAGTTATATATGTTTGTTTGAGAGCTAACAAACAAGAACTGGGGTGAGGGAGTTACAGAACTCTCTCTCTCTCTGTTTCTCTCTCTCGCTCTCTCTCTCTCTCACACACACACACATACACACACACTGGGTCTGGTCGCTTGAAGGCAGAATTGATTGATATACTTAGTAGTCTGGATAGATTGCTTTCTTTCTGACCTGTTTGCCGTATATTCTGTTGACAGATTCTTGCTACCTATCATGAAACAGTAAAAATCTTTTAAGAAGACCAAACTGCTCTATTAACTTTTGTAAAGAGAACAAAATTGCAGGAAGTTAGCCTGCAGGAACTTCATTTTTCATAGATATGCAATTTATGCTATTTGAATATAAGCTTTTGATTCTAGGTTGAAGTGATCCTATCAAAAAGGTATGTGAAAGTCATTCCTGCTCAGCTGTTTTCTACTCAGGGTCACAGGTGAATCTTCTTAAGTCTTTACTACGTAGAATTCTTGACTGGCACCTGAATTCACTTTTCCTGAACAGTTGAAACCGTTGCAGGAATGGCTACAAACTGATGCAGCAATGATTGTTTTGGCTCCCACCTCTCTTTTAAAAGTTTTGTGTGATTAAAGCTAGAGCTTGAATGAAGCATGTGTGGGGCTCTTGTACAGAGCACATTTTAAGAAGGCAGCAAAGCAACAAGAAACAAAACAAAAGCAAAAATCTCAAAAGGTACTAGTAGTGAAAGTAAGTATTGTTTTAACATAATATTAGAAAAAACAAAATCAGCCAAAACTCCATGATGAAAAAAAATCAAACACTGAAAATGAGACATGATCGGTATTACTAATTTTACTTCTTACATGGGTACGGGAATGATTCTCACAGCATGAAATGGTTATCAGTGACAACCAGAAGTATAGGAAGTGGTATTTCTGAGCAGGAGAACCTCGATTCCATTTTAGCCAGGAAGAGGTTGGACAATGAATTCATGGATGAAAGTCATGGGCTATAGTAAGTTCTCTTCATTAAACACACTACGATCACATATAGTATTCCCCAGAGTATGAATTAGTTCTAAAAAGAAGGATGAGTAAAAACTACCTAACAATATACAGGGCATCTGTATCTCAGGTCATCTGCCAACCAGAAGGGAAGGAAGGAAAGCAGGTGTGGGAGTTGGACCAGGAGCAGGGTCAGGCTCTAATTGTAGGTATGCTACAGGAACATGGGGATAGACCAGTGTTTGCACACAGCATCTAATGATAAGGAAAATTATAATGTTTGCATAATAAATAAATATTTCTTTTAATCTTCATGCTTTTTATTGAGATATATAGATAGATTCATAGTTGAGGGGCTTTGGGATTCTTCCTTAATAATCTTCATCAGTAAAAAAGCAGCATATACCTAACATAAAATGTATCTTTTACCCTGGTTTTCAAAATGTACTCTCTGTGGCACTGAGTTTATTCTCGTAATTGTGCCATAATCACTACCTGGCTAAGGGAAGGATGACTTAGTGATCGTGGTTAGTTTTTATGTCACTTGACATAAGCTAGGGTCATCAGAGGAGGAAGCATCAATTGGGAAAATGCCTCCACAGCATTGGAGTGTAGCAAGCCTGTTGAACATTTTCTTAATGAATGATTGGTATGAGTAGATCCAGTTCATTGTGAGTAGTGCTATCCTGGGTTGGTGATCCTTCCTTTATAAAGTAGCAGGCGAGCAAGCCATGAGGAACAGACAACATACCTCCATGGCCTCTCTGCATCAGCTCCCGCGTCCAGGTGCCTGCTTAGTGTGAGTTCCTGCCTTGGCTTCCCTCAGAGGATATGATTCAGGGTATGTAACCCAATAAACCCTTTCCTCTGCCAAGCTGCTTTCGGTCATGGTGTTTTATTGAAGCAATGACAATCCTAACTAAGATGGTGGGTAAAATGCTTGCTATCCAAGAACGAAGATCTGTGTCTGGATTGGTAACTACGGCTCCTATGGCAAGACAGTCAAAGACGATCCCCAGAAGCTTGTTGGCCAGCTAGACTGGCATACACAGTGGTGAAAACCAGGAGACTCTGTGTCTAGCCATGATGATGGCAAGGAGTGATACCAGGGGTCATCTTATGACCTCCACACATATACTGTACCATTTGCATACCTACAGGCAGACACATATGCACACACACAATTCATAGGCAGACACATACACCATAAAAACAACAATAATAACTAGTATCCATCCATAGAGCATTTCGAACTTGTAATTTTCACCTGAAGCATTGTACTTATTGCATAGCTCCCTTTTCCCTGTAACATGTAACACCTCCTACCCATGGATTTCATGACCAGGTCTCACATGACTGGAGTCCTACACATTTTATCCTTCTGAGTCTGACTTGTTTCACCAGTCATGGCATCTTCGAGGATTCATACACGTTGTAGCAATGTGAGAATCCCCCTTCCTCAACTTCCATGAACTCTGTAGAGTTTCCCCTGTGCATCTTTTACTTCTTTGTCTACCCACCTGCGGATAGATGCTTAGTCTGTGGTCACCTGTTAGCTCTTGGGAATAGTGCTATTACATGTGTGAGAAAAAGTGTCCCCTTGCGCTCTCCATTTTTGAATCTCTAAGATCCCATATGTGAGTGCATATGCACATGCATATAGTCTGTGTACAGGTGTACACAGAGAACGATGCCATTGTGCCATCTGGTGATTCTATGCTTACTCGGAGGTCCAGGGCTGCCATCACCTTTTACGTAGTGGCCTCACATTTCACATTCTCATTAACTGTACAGTGACCTGAAATTTCATTTCCTCCTCATCTTACTTACACTTAAGGTTTTGCAAACCTTTTAGTCTTTTCTTTCTCCTTGGAGTGGCCATCCCAATGGGTGGAAGTTGTTATCTCATTGTGATTTTGATTCGTTTCCATGATTCGTGATGCTGATAATCTTTCCAAATGTTTACCTGCGTATACCCTCTTTGAAAAAAGGTGGACTGAAGGTGTCTGCACATTGTTAATTGGTGGTTAGCTTTTCTTATGCTTGTGCTCAAGCAGTTCTTCATATATTTCAGATGTTATTCTATAAGATAAATTATTTGTAAGTGATTATTTTCCATATCACAATTGTTTTTTTTAACTCTAAAAAGTGTGTTTTGACAGATAAGAGGTTTTAATTTTAAGGAAGCCTCTTTTTTTCTTCTCTGGTATTTTTGGTTTTGATCATATTTTAAGCAATAATTGCCAAGATCAGTATCATGAGGAACCTTCCCCATTTATCTATTAGTTTTGTGGTTCTCACTCTTACTTGTATGTAGGTCATGGTCCAGATTGAGATAATCTTTTGGATAAGATGTAAGACATGATTTCCTTCTTTTGCACATGAACATTCTGTTTTTTTTTTTGACAGTGTTTCCTGCTAGCCTGTCTTTCCAGCTGTAAGTCAGCCTACAATCCTGCTGAAAATCAGTTGACGATGTGTGAAAGCTTGTGAGTCTAGGCTCTTTAGTCTACTTCCCCCATCTCTGTGCAGTGTTTTCATTGCTGTTAACTGTGCATGAAGTTCTAAAATCAAGGCAAGAAATCTCCACCTTGCTTCTTTTTGTTAAGATTTCTCTGGTAATTCAGAGAGCTTCATGATCTCATATTATCCCCCCCCCCATTCTGTTGCGTTTGTTTGGTTATTGAGACAAAATCTTCTATAGCTCAGGTTGGCCTCAGCATCATGGCACTCTCCCTGCTTTGGCTTCTTGAATGTTAGGATTATAGGCATGTACCATTTTGCCAAGCAGCTGTTGTATGACTTTTCATGAGGAAGGATGATGAAATTTGTTATTGACCCCAGATAGGCACCAAAGGCAGATCAAAGAAACGATTGTACCCAAGACTAATTTAGTAAAGCAGTGAGATTATTGGGATTATCACAAGGAACATGGATGAGAATGTTCCTTAGAGGAGCATGGATGATCCAAGGGTAGTTAAATCACCTAAAAGTGCCCCTCATGTATGCATGCCAGCATGGGTGATGACTCATGAAAGCTCCTTGGGTATTTTAGCCGGTTGAAGAGTCTCTGATCCCAGCAATTGTTGCTTCCTATATAACCTTAAGGAGGGATGCATAAAAGCCTGTAGTTTACTGGATCCTCAGTTCCACATTTGCTTTGTTTATTTCCTGTGCCATATACATTTCTGAGGGGTGTGTGTTCATCTCATCCATTCACTTCAGGAGATCTAGAATCACCTGGAGAACAAGGATCTGGGCACACATGGAACATTTAAATTAAGGCTAGCCTTTCAGAAAGCCTGTGAGGGGTATTCTAGAGTAGGTTGATGTAGGAAGATCCACTTACCTTAACTGTAACTACAACCATCTCCTGGGCTGTAATGCTAGACTATAAATGAAGAAAGCTAGCAGAGCATCAGCTGTTGACCATTGGCTACAGAATGGCCTAGGCTGGCTCCCAAGCACAAAAACTGAGTCGCTCACATAAAAACTTTGATAAGCTTGGCGATGGTGTTAGTATGCTAGACAGGTGGCTCAGACTCTACACAACTTTGGTGAAAGATTGTTAACTGTGTATAGTACATGCTAGACCAGTGGAAAAGGAGAGACTTCTTGACAGGAGATAACTAAATGTCTGTGCGAGATATTTACATAGGGCTCCATAGCTACTTTCTGAATAGGAATCTAGGTGCATCCAAAATCTGATGGACATCTTACTAGGATGGGAGCACCCACTGTACAGAGCTGGAAAAGTGACAGAACAGTGGAAACACAGACCGAGCCTTGTCATTAAGCACAGGGAATATTTCCACGTGGAAAACCGAATAATGAGGGTTCAGAGATATGAAGAGGCACAGTATATGAAACAGATGCAATGATGTTGATTCTTTTTGACCCTTGTGTGTGCCAAGCACACACACACACAAGAACTTGAACTGCTGGTATTAAGTCAAGTCAACGTTCAGTAATGGAATGCTCGGCTATGTTAGAATATCAGCAGGTATTAGAAAGCTACTTTAGCACGTTCATTGTAGCCTATATTTTGTACATTTTCTTTATTTACCTGAACACCATAGGTGAAGAATCTCCAGTAACATAAAGGGATTTTAACATTTAAATGTAGATTATTTGCATGCAAATTCAAGATGTCTTTTTTTTTTGCAGCTGAGTAGTACTCTAATGCGTATATATTCCACACTTTCTTTATC
>LOEQ01005805.1:61348-73841 GCA_001685075.1 Bramus lutescens | reverse complement strand
GGAGAGCTTGGGGAATGGGGCGGTTGGGATGGAGGAAGGGTGGATATGGGAGCAAGGAAGTAGATATTTAATCAAGGGAGTCATTTTAGGGTTGGTAAGAGACTTGATTCTAGAGGGGTCCCCAGGTGTCCAAGGAGATGTCCCCAGCTTGTTCCTTGGGCAGCTGAGGAGAGGGTACCTGAACTGGCCCTACCCTATAGCCACACTGATAAATATTATGCATATCACCATAGAAATTCTACTTTTTAATAACTATGAGTTATGATGCTAATGCATCTTAATTGTGTTATTAATATATTTCATTGTGACTTTTCCACACATGCATATCTCATGTTTTATACACATGTACCTTGTATAATATGTTGCCTTGCTCTCCTGTCTCTATGTCCCGATTCGATTCACTTTCTGACTTAATAGACCCTCTGCCACATTAAGGTTTCCTTTTCCTGTTAGTTCTTGTTTTTTTTTAATCTGATTTCAACATCTGAGTGAAGACATATGATGCTTAATGTTTTGCAATATAGTTCCTTTTATTTAACACAATAACGTATTTTTCTTCCATTGACATTTTTTTCCTTTTCTTTATGGTGAATAATGTTTCATTTTGTGCATATCCCTTATTTTTTATCCATTCTTCAATTTAAGGCAACCTAAGCTTATCACACAGCTTCATTATTGTGAATAATGTAATAAACACATAGATATATGTAAATGTCATTTCTCCCAGGTATATAATGAGGAATGTTCCTGGATCATCTGAACATGGCACACTTTTATATAAAATGTTTATATTTATAAAAGGAACCATAGCATTTTCAACCAATAATATGTCCTCATTTCCAACCAGTTTCTCAGCAGCATTGTCTTTTACGTTTTTTCAATGGTAAGAAGCTTGAGTATTATTCTATTCATTCATTGGCTATTATTCTTTTGAAAAGTGTCTTTTCAAATGATACTACTGTGTGGTGATTCTTTTCATCCCTAAAATTCATGTGAGAAAAAGCAAACAGATATGCAAGTTCTTTGCTTCTGGTCAGTAGGTGGAAAGTAGCAGAGCTGCCTGGGAATTAGTACTCTATTACCTTAAAATCTCTCTTGTACACTACAGCGATTCAGCACTGGTTTATAGTTTAATTAAATTACTAAACAATAAGAGCACTGAAACCCCAAATCATAAAGATGATGAAAGAAAATTTTAAAGTTTTTTTTTACAGCCTCTATAATTAGTTGCCAAGTTTAATAAATAAAAATAAACACAGTTCAATCTCTATCTTGCATGCATGGTGGGCATTTTATTTTAGTTACATATATACCATAAATGTAGATATTACACATTTTATTTGTGGCATTCAATTCAAATGCAGTTGACTATTTCAGAGTTATCTGATGAACTGTATTCAACATGGAAACTGTAATATTTATTGTATTTACTTAGGTAAAAAATAAACAGTAAAAATATGACTTAGTGTTTGTTGGAGGAAGGAAGGCACTTATTGGTTTCTGGCAGCCTGGGTATCTTAGACGTGAAATAATCACACAGAAACTGTGTTAATTAAATCACTGCTTGGTCCATTAGCTCTAGTTTCCTATTGGCTAACTCTTACTTATTAATTTATCCCATTTCTATTAATCTGTCTACTACCACGTGGCTGTGGCTTCCTGGCTAAATTTCTGGTACCTGTCTCTGGCAAGGCTCCATGATATCTCTGACTCCACCTTCTTCCACCCAGCATTCAGTTTAGTTTTTTCAACCTAGCTCTGTTCTGCCCTGCTATAGGTCCAAAGCAGATTCTTTATTCATTAATGGTAATCACAGCATACAGAGAGAAATCCCACATCACGTCCCCTTATCTGTTTAAATAAAAAAGGAAGGTTTTAACTTTAACATAGTAAAACTACATAGACCAAAACAGTTACCAAGAAAGAATTACAGTTACAATTTTTATATACTTTATCTTTTTATCATAACTAAGGAAAACTATAACTAATACTATAAATTCTTCAAAGACTCCAGAAGGATATAATATTACCTAAGTAAACAGGAAGTACATTGTAAGCTACATCCAAAACTCTAGAATTTAGAGAGACATCTTGCTGCCTGAACAGTCACCCAAAGTTCTTCTATACTGTTGGGGCATCCATATTCAGCCTGCAGGCCCATAGCATCTGGCAGACATTTCCACAAAGCAGGATATTTCAAAGACAGTTCTGCCTATATTGGCAGTTTTTCAGTCACTTTCATATTTGTCCTGCAGAATGTCTAGCAGACTCTTTCATAAATCAGGAACCCCAAAGGACCATCTTGCCTCTAGGCAAGTTCAGCAGTCATTTCTCTGGGGGTTCTGCATGTCCAGTCAAGCAGTCCAGGTCAGAGAAGTTTCTTGCCCAAATGGCTAACCAAGTCCATAAAGATCTTCAATGCCCATCATACTCTTGAAGTAGCTTGGTGGTTCCAGGAGTAGATGTGTCTTACTGTAATGAAAAGTCCTAATTTCTTAAAACATTTAATGCCATATTCTGAAGGTCTCTGAAAGATTTGAAGAATCTGAAATACATCTCTATACATCTAGAAAATCTAACTAACATGACTACAAGTTTGACTATTATAGATGACTATCTATTAACCTATAATTTTTAATTATACATTACATTTTTTTAAATGAGATATACAATCACAATACCTGAATCAAGAATAAGAATATACACAAAAAAGATTGACCTTAAATTTGCATCAATAAACCAAGATCCATAACAATGCAAATCTCTATAGAAAATTTCCCTATAAATATAAAGAAACATCCATAAACAATATTTGGGAATTTGGGTATAGTACTCTTGAAACTGTACCCTGCTATTTATTAGGTGAAGCAATTTTTTTAATTGGTGTTCAAGGTGATCTTTCACGGTGTCTTGGTCAATCAAACCATATTAGTCTGGAAGCAATCCACAGGTTCTCAAAACAAAACAAGAACCTCTTTTCCAAAGCAACATACCCTTAGACTCAAACTTTGAATTCAAGATACCTTTAGAATATATATGTTGGCTTAGCTTATCAGTCTATATAATGAAATGTCTCTCTGCTCTTAGTTCCTTCACAGTCAAAAATTCAAAGAAAACACAATAATATACATAATCCAGACTGTGAATTTTCCATCTTTGTATGGCTTGTTTTTACCC
The DNA here is from genome assembly GCA_001685075.1 of Bramus lutescens. Taxonomy (NCBI): domain Eukaryota; kingdom Metazoa; phylum Chordata; class Mammalia; order Rodentia; family Cricetidae; genus Bramus; species Bramus lutescens. The sequence goes on along the minus strand of LOEQ01005805.1, from coordinate 70,664 downwards.
TTTTTCTTCTCTCTCCCAAGCCTACGTATATTTATCCAACATTGTGACCCATTTAGAGTTTTTTTCCATTTGGATTTGTCTTTATTGCATATCTATAATTCTTTACTGTCCAGGAGCAGTTTTTAAAATACTAAGTGCTTCTTAAAACTTAAGCTGTGTCATTACTAGGGCATATATAGTACTTTCTGCTTGCCCCAAAACCAGCATTGCAGAGCCACTTGCACCTCTGAGCTGCACACACAGCCCCACTTCTAGGCACACAGCCAGTCGACATTGCCACCAAGCAAGCTGCAACACGCTGCTCACAAACCCCATCCAAATGTTCTGTCTCCCCAAAGTGCCAGAGTTCCTTCTGTCAGCATAGGCCAGAAAGTAGGCATTTCAAAATGGAGGATTTTCTGTTACTGCTGAGTCAGTAAATAAATAAATAAATACATAAATAAATAAAATATTTATGTAGCAATCTTCACAAGCAGATTGGTGTTTTAATCCCAACCTTCACTGTGAGGAAGCAAAGTAAATTGTCCTTCCAGATCATTAAAAACAAGTCAGCAAATGAAAGTGATCAAGATGAGTCCTCACTGAGACCAGTGACATGTAATCATGGGTAATCAGGGAGACTAAACTTTCCACATGAGGATGGGAGTGTTTTTTGACTATATACAAGACTGTCTAGAGAAAAGATGCAGATTGCAAATGGATTTCAAAAAATTTGAAGACGTTTTCTAGGAGAGCTTCCTAGAAGAGTCTGAGCTATGGAGTTAGGTACAGTCTGATGCCATGGTTGCAAAGGGAAGAGGGTATCTCTGATTACAATGTGAGGGTTTATTGAAGCTGTGTCCTAGGCTTGCTTAATTTGGATTCTCTCTTCGATACAGGAAGCACAGAGAAAACCTACAGAGAAAATGACATAATTGTGTCAGAAAACCTGGCATCGGGTCACTGCCCCGTGATGCATGGAGCACACCAGAGGAGGAGTAAGGACAGGTTTCCTCCCACAAGGTAAGCTCTAAGCCGGGAGTCTTCCTCCTCACTTTGTATCTATAATTTTGCTCAAATCTACACATCACAGCCCTTTTTCAGGTGCTTCTCCTGATTTAATTTTTGGATCAGTGGCTCCTTTGTTTTCACTACTTTGGCAAGAAAGGATGTTATTGAGATTTGCAATGCCATAGAATTAGTGACTATAGTTCTGTCAGTACACAATTATATGACTCCTTCTCGTCAGTATCTGAAGTTCTTCATGATAACTCTCCCTTTCCCGCAGCTCCCATCTGATTCACAGTCATTGTCCTCTGAACATAACATAGCAATGCTAATTATGTTATGTGGGACCTGCCAATAGAGGCTATTTTTCCTTCGCCATCTCTGATTCTTATATCTAGAATTCTTTTTTTTTAAATGTAACAGTTAAGTACACTTGAATTTGCATTTTTGTGTATTTAAAGCTTAACATCTTTCTTATATTACATAAAGAAAACCCTGCTTTCTTGAGGACAACATTGAGGATAAAACTAGAGAACAAAATATGGTTAAGTTTTTACATCTCGTTCTTTAGCATTACAAGTTTGATTTTTTTAAGAGAGCATGTCTACCCTGGAATCCCAATAGAGCTGTATGAAAGGGATGCCCTCTATAGTTATCTGTCTTGCTTTATGAGCTCTTTTCAAAGAAATACATTATACTCTCCTAACACTAAGGTAACTGCATAATATTACTGTGGATGAAAATCTGGCAAATTACACATTTTTTGAGGCTTACTATTAAAGTTTCAAGTAATTGCTCAATACTTGCATAACATGAGCTATTAACATAGCTTACCATGTAACATGCTGGTATTGAATTTCAATCGAAAGGGTTATTTAATAATGGAATTGAAATAAAAAAATGAATTCTCCATACCCTGAGCAATATCACTGCTTTTACATGCTCTGCAGTCTGTAATAGGCTATTAGATAAAATAGAGTAATATATTCTGGGGAAGCAAGCCCATTGACAATGAATGAAGGGCATGATTTTATTCTTGCTTTGAATGATGTCTGTATCTTCCTTAAAAAAATTTTAGTCATTACGAACTTCTAGACTTGCCTCCATTTAGGCTTTGAATCTAGCTTTAATTCTATGCACTGTCTTTAGGACATTTAGAAATATTTTATAATATGTAGAGAAAGATGTTAAATGCACCAAGACTTAAAAGATAAAATATTAACATTTTACTTATGTAATGAAGAGTTTGAGGGAAAAATGTATTTCCTTAAAAATATATAATTTAATGTATACAAGTTTGAATATTTTAATAATAAAACATATTCAGAATACAAGTATGCAGAATTGCTAGCTTTATGTGTGTATATTTTCTGGATACCAAACTATTACTAGGACAAATTGTGTATACATATTGATAAAATTTTGCTATACTTCAATATTAACAAATGAGTACCTTAAAATTATTATTAACTCTCTGATGTGTCTATGACCAGTGAGGAAATGAACAGCAGGCACAGAGTCTCAGATCCATCAGAACCTATGCCAAGCAGATTCCATTCCCATGTCTCCTTCACTCTGCAGTCATCCGTTATAACAGGGAATTTGAAAATGATCTTTAGCTTATGTTTAAAAATCACAGCAAAATTTCAAGTTACCATGGTGATAGTCTAAATGACTTATAAGGATTTAAGACTGATGAGAACCTCCTGTTTATAGTGATCATTTAAAATTCCTATCTGACTAAGGAAGAAATCATTAACCACATTAGAAATTTTTAATCAATTTTAAATATTGAGCAAAATTTTAAAAATGAGGAAACTTTCTGTGCCCTCTGTAGACTTAGAAACGATTTTGAGTGTGATAGTGTGCATTTTCAAAACCATTTGACTCTAAGATATTGAACTCCCCTTCAGCTTTGCTGTGACTTTTAGTTGATGATAGATTAGAACACACCAATTTTGACAATTTGGACTAGATTAAGTATATTGGCAGTTAACATTTTGAAATTGATGCAAAGAAACTTGAGGGGGCATCTCTCTGTGCCTTCAGAGTGATTGCACGGCCCCCTCTGGGAACCCAAATCCATAGTAACTCAGGTGGGCTATATAAAAATGCATAGTAATTACAATCCAGCTGAACACTTTCCTTTTACCCACTTCCAATTATTTCTAGAATATCTGTGACATCCCATACAGTACAAAACTAATCTGTACTAACAGTTGTATTGCTATACTTCAATAAATAATATAAGAAAAAATTTCTCCATATGTTCAATGAAAACTGAACCATTAGGGAATATTTTCAATCTATGGTTGATTCATTTAATCTATATGTAGTCAAAGGATACAAAAGAATAGCCATGTATAAGTAAAACAGAATTTTATCAGTAACCTGCTTTTGTTTTTTGATTTTTTTGTTTGTTTTATTTTGTTTTCTTACTTGAAAAAAGATAGTTATCTGAGAATAATTAAGAAGATGTTTGTATAAGATTCACCTGTAAGATTGTTCATTGTCATGAGTCTTTGGTCTGTCTCAAGGTCTCTAGTTTCTGCTATACCATGACAATGGGCTCTCACTGAGGCTTCCAATGATAGGGTAATGAACACGTGCAAGCAAAAATGCAAAGAATAAAGCATAAACTGTCTTTCAGTGGGGAACACTGCAACTTCCACATGAAGATTTTTCTTCCTTTTTTTTTGCTTTTTTTGTGTGTTTGGTTGGTGGGTTTGATTTTGGTTTGTTTTGATTCTTTGTTTTGCTTGGTTTTTGGTTTTTCTTTTAAATTTGGTTTCGTTTGGGGTGGGGGAGGTTGCAAGGGCAGAGGGTGGTTGGGATGGAGCAGGAAGACAAGTTGGTTCAGAATGCATGATATGAAATCCACAAAGTATCAATAGATGTAAAAAGAAAAGACTTGCCTTTAGGCCAGCCTATGGGGCATTTTCCCAATTAATGATTGATGTGGGAGGGGCCAGACCACTGTTGGTGGTGCAACCCCCAGGCAGGTGGTCCTGGTATATAAGATAGCAGTCTTAGCAAATGAGTAAGTAACACTACTTTATGGACTCTGCTTCAGTTTCTGCCTTCAGCTTCCAATCTTGGATTACTGCCATACCTACGTTATAGATGGACTAGACTATAACTGTAACTGAAATAAACCCTTTCCTCCTCTCACCTAGCAGAAGGTTATAGTGTTTTAATACAGCAATAGAGAGGCTAAAACAGTGAGTTATCAGGAGATAGATAACCTTGGGCCATCAGAACAATCTCTACTCACTTGAGAACTAAACTTCATTAAAAATAAAAAACAAGAAAGGCCTTATCAAAGCAGCTCTTTCAAACACAAAGTTCTCCTCTATTTCAGTACCACACAGACTACAAAATAAGAAACTGACCAAAAAGAGAGGATCTGTCTGAATTTTAAAAGGAAATTGAGCACAGGATTATGGCTTGCTCATCTATAACATTGAAAGAATCATTTTACCAAATCAGTAGTCCATACATAACATGGATGTTGAGACTTTGGAAGCTCAGTCAGTTTCATTAACAGTAGCACCCACAAAATGTCTGCAATGTGTTAGAGAGTTTCTGAAGTTAGTTTAGACAGCATGCATGTAAACATCATATTTGGTTGGGAAGTACTATGCCAGAGACCAGCCGTCACAGAAATACCACTTACTAGGGTAGGGACATTGGATTAGAAAAATATGTAAAGAGAATGAAAATGTGAGTGAAAATAATAAAACAGAAGCATAGGAGAGTATCTGGAGGGAGTTCCAGTGAATACTGAAATTCTCCTGCATTAATTTTCCATATACTTTTGTACCCCAAAACATCAGGTGGGGAGAAGACAAAAGACTGCTTTAATACGATACAAAGGACAGCTAGAACAGTTACTTGATTGAATACTTGAGACACCAAGTGATTAATTCTTGAGAAAAGCATTCTATTGTTTAGGCAGTGAACCCACCCTAGAGCAAGTATCCTGAGGGCAGCCACTCCGTAGGTCAAACTTCTTAAATCAAAGAAGGAGCAGAAGTATGAATTTTCTGGCCTTTAGTCAAGGTGCATCTACCTGAAGGGTCAACATGATGTCCAAAACACCAAGTAATCACATCCTAGTTTGGGGTGTATAGACACACTTGTTAACAATTTTGAACAAGTTAAAACTCTATGAGCTTCAGACAAGGTGGAGATAGGCTCATGATTTTGGGCCTCCACAGTATTATGTATATCATGGAAGCAAGAACACAGTCCAAGTAGTTTTAAAAAAATGATGAGATGTTACTAATGAACTACCTGTTTTTCTGTGGTTTAAAGTATACAACATAGAAGTATTTAAGAGCCTAAAATACAGTTTTTGTTATGGGACACTTTATATATATGAAAGGTAAACAAAAATAATCGTCCTTTTTTTCAGTTTGTACCCACATAGAATATATTAGTATCATAGCCAGCAAGCTCTCTAAGACTTTGATCGTATCAATGAAATATAAGGATACAACATTCATATATTGTTAGGAAATACTATTTTTAGGCGTGTGACTTTTGTTTACACTGCATTTGTTTAACTCTGTGAAGGTGTGTTACTGTGCTGGTATAAAACACCTGATAGTCCTAATAAAGACATGAATGGTCAATAGCAAGGCAAGAGCAAGAATAGCTGGGGCTGGCAGACAAGGAGTAGAAATAGAAGGAGAAATCTGAGAGGAGGAGAACAAGGAGCAAGAGAACAAGGACAGGAAGAAATCAGGGGTCAGTCTTCCAACCATCCAGCCAGTAACAGAGTAAGCAGGAAAGAAAGGTATACAGAAATAGAGATAAAATCCCAGAGGCAAAAGGGAGTCAGGATAAGTTAAGAAAAAGCTGGCAAGAAAAAAGCCGAGTTATAAAGACAGGATAACCAATAGAATTTAACTGAAAATCCAGATATCAATCCACACACCTGAAAATATCTGATTTTTGATTAAAAAAAACAAAAAATATAAAATGGAAAAAGAAAGCATATTCAATAAATGGTGCTGTCATAACTGAATATCAACATGTATAAGAATGAAAATAGATTCATATCTATCACCATGAACAAAACTCAAGTTCAAATATATCAAAGATATCCACATAAAACCAATGACACTGACCCTCATTGAAGAGAAAGTGGAAGTACACTTGAACACATTGGACAGGAGACTACTTCCTTAATATTGCACAAGTAGCACAAACACTGAGAGCAACAATTAATAAATGGGACTTCCTGAAACTGAGAAGCTTCTGTAAAGCAAAAGACATGGCTAACAAGACAAAATGGCAGCCTACAGAATTGGAAATGACCTTTATCAACCCCGTATGAACAGAGGGCTGATCCCCAAAATATACAAAGAACTCAAGAAATTGGTCATCAAAAGAACAAATAATCAATAAAAAGTTGAGGTAAAGATGTAAAGAGAGAACTCTCAACATATGAATTTCAAATGACTGAAAGACACTTAAGGAACTACTCATCATTCTTAGCCATCTGAGAAATGTAAATCAAAACAACTCTGAAATTCCATCTTACACCTGTCAGAATGGCCAAGATCAAAAACACTGATGACAACATATGCTGGAAAGGATGTGGGGTAAAGGGAACACTCCTACATTGCTCGTGGGAGTGCAAACTGGTATAGCCACTTTGGAAATAAGTATGGTGATTTCTCAGAAAATTAAGAAACAACTTACCTCAAGACCCAGCAATTCTACTTTTGGGTATATACCCAAAGGATGCTCAATTATACCAAAAGAGCATGTGCTCAACGATGTGCATAGCAGCATTATTTGTGATAGCCAGAACCTGGAAGCAACTTAGATGACCCACAACAAAAAAAAAATGGATAAAGAAAAGGTGGTACATTTACACAATGGCACTTCTGGGTTCCAGGGCCACACATGTGCAGACAAGCCCTCAGGCAAAATATTTAGCCTCCCCTGGGAAATAAAAAGGCCCTGCATAACCCACCTGTGGCATAGAAGCATCACCTACATATGACATAGCTGCATGAGCCCTTGTGTGCATGCGTGAGCTCCATCATCTGCATATTATGTAGCTATGTCATCCCCCTGTGCACATGTAGTTGGCAGCCTTTAAAAGCTGGACATGCCATGTTCAGCCCTCTCTTTCTGCACAACGACTTCACCAGGCCTGTACACATCTCCTCTAATAAAATCCTAAGTGGGTTTGTTGTGTGCTTCATGCTTCCTTCTTACTCACACCAGATAATTTCATTGGTGCTGTGAGACTCAGTAGGCCCTCCTGCCCCTCTATTGGGGCTGGGATCTGGAACCAGGTATTTTTTCCACAACAACCACATGTTTCATCTGCCTGAGCTAGACCTCTATGCACACCATCAGCTTCAGTTGGTGACTTTCCCCATTCTGGTCAGCTTAACTGTTTCTCCAAACCTGAGAAATTGGCTGTTGAGCTCCTGGCAATCTCCTGGCATTCTTAGAAATGGTGAATAGCCCCCAACCACAGCCTTCATGGCTATGATTGTCTCTGGTTGCTTTCCATAGCTAAAAACATGATCAGACAACCCAGGGTAGGCCACCCATGCTAGCACTGCACACTCTGAGCATTGCATTCACCTTGGGGCCCAGGGTCCCTTGGATTTTTCTTTTCTGCTTCCCTTTTCTTTTCCGTGTTTTTGGACTACTTGTCAATGGCTCCTACCATGAGAGACTGCTCAGAGTGGTCTCTAGGCTCTCTGACTTCCTAGTCACCTGGACCAGAGCCCGTCAGGCTTCCACACCCTGCATGTAGAGACGAGACGTCTTACTGCAGGCTTTGCAGTGTCACTGTGTCATGCCCCGCCTATAGAGTAGACACATCCTTCTATAAGTTTTTTGGTGTCACAGTTCTCACAGGCTTTTCAATTTCATTTATGGGGAACAAGCCCTCGAAGACCATCAATCCAACCTCCCCCATGGAATGTCTTTTAGAGGCCCTAAAACCCCAGGCCTTAATGCCTTACTTACAGATTACTATACTTGTCTGTCGTTCTTTGAAAAAAAAAAGCCTCATTACAATTTAGATAAAAATTTTAAAGTGGCGACCTAACAGCACCTTTGATCCCGATATTCTACATGAGCTTCACACAGGCAGGTGGAAGGAGTTTCCGTATATCCAATCCTTTTACTATCTAAGCTCTAAGTCTAAGCCCTCAGTCCTTGCAAGTTGTTCCCCTGCTTACATGTTCCTGGCTATGCCATCTGAGGCAGAAGAAGATTCCACTTCTGCTCCGGACACAGCTAATGAACCCACACCTTTCTGATCTCAGTAGACAGATACTCTACTACCTCACCTCATGCTGGCTTGCTGCCTGCCTTGCTGCCTCTCTCTGCTCACACACATGTCACGCAGGCCCAATTGCCCTCTTCAGCCTCCCCCCACTAACTACTCCATCAGTCCCGCTGGATCACTCCTCCTCTCCAGTGCCAGACTGCATCAGCTGCCCAGCTCTAGCACTCACCTTTACCCCTCCTCTCAAGCGCTCATGTGATGCTACAGAACTCAACCCTGATCAAGCCAAGCTAGCTGCAGTTCTCCCATTGTGAGTGGTGGCTAGCTTAGATGGCTTGGTTAGGGTACATGTCTCCTTCTCCCTCTCAGAACTCTCCCACAAAGAACAAAAACTGGGGTCCTATATGCCTAATTCTACCTCTTTCATAAAGCAATTCCAATACATTACCCAGTCTTGTAATTTCATCTTTAATGATATTTATATGATCCTATCTAATAACCTACAACCTGAAGAGTACAGGTGAGTTTGGGATCAGGCCAGACTATATGCAAATGAGGTTCACCAAACTCATGCAACACAACGCCTGAGGGCAGAGGCAGTCCCCAAGTAGGCACCACACTGAGATTATACCACCCCAGGTGGAATTTTAGCTAGGGATCAGTTTTTGACTTGCCTTCTGGCAGGTATCTGTAAGGCTGCCCTCAAGCCAGTAAACTATACCAAACTCTCAGAGGTTATTCAGGATATGAAGGAAAATCCTTCTGCATTTTTGGAATGCTTCACTAAAGCTCTGTTATAATATACCAACTTAGATCTAGAAACCACAGAAGGCAGACAGTTACTGATGACTCATTTTTTTTTCTCAGTGCTACCCCGACATTAAGGCTAAACTTAGACATTTGGAGAAAAGCCCCTTGACCCCAGAGGCAGAAGTCTTAGAGTTGGCTTTTAAGGTGTACCATGCAAGGAATGACAAAGCTTGTAATCATTACTGTCACATGCCGGCCATGGCCTCCCAACCAGCCGAGGGGACAGATTGCACAATCTGTGCTGTCCGT
>LOEQ01005805.1:26684-53967 GCA_001685075.1 Bramus lutescens | reverse complement strand
GAGGGGGAATGGGGTGAGGGGGAGGAAATGGGAGGAGGCGGTAATTTTTAATAATAGTAAAGAAAATGAAAAAAAGAAAATGGATTTTTATATTATATATTCTGATTACAGTTTCCTCTACCTCCTCTCCTCCCAGCTACCCCCTCACTTGCCTTCCTATCTGAAACCATCTCCTTTCTGTCTGTTATTAGAAAACAGACAGGCATCTAAGGCATAATACAGTATTAGATAAAACAAAAACGAACACATCTGAATAGGAAAAAACCAAATAAACAGAAGGAAAAGAGCCAAAAACAAAGGCATAAGAAATATATAAAGAATAGCGATCCCCTCATTCAGTTACACAGTAATTTCATTAAAGCACAAAACCAGAAGGCATAATATATATGCAAAAGAACTGTGGGATCAAAAGAAGAAGAAGAAAAAATAAAATTAACAAGTAAAAATTAAATCAGGAGGTGGTAGTGCACACCTTTAATCTCAGAACTTAGGAAGCAGAGTCAGGCAGATCTGTCTGGGTTCAAGTCTAGCCTAATCCATAGAGCTAGTTTCAGGACAACTAAGGCTACACAGAGAAACTCTGTCTCTGAACACCAAAAATAAAATTAAAAACTAAAAAAAATTCTGTAAAGCCCCAATAAGATATTAAGAGGCAAAGAGTGTTCAAAGATGCAATTGAATTTGTTTTCTGTTGGCCATGTGCTGCTGGGCATGCAGCCTCCATTTAAGACTAGTTTGTTTCCAAAGTGAGACACCTTGAAGAACACTAAATCTTTATTTTCAAGTGGTTATCAATTATAGAGAGTTTCTGGATTAGAAATGCGGGCATGTGTCCACTTCTTTCAGCTTTAGGACCCCATCTAGTGTATACCAAAATTGGCCATGTATGTGCTACCCAGCCTCTGTGAGTTCATATATGTACTGATTGTGTTGAGGTTTTTCCTTGGTATCCTTTGTAGCCTCCATCCCCTCTGGCTCTTACACTCTTCACACCTCTTCTTCCATAGTGACAGATCCTTATTTATCATCAGCTCCAAATGGATCAAAAACCTTAACTTAAAACCAGATGCACGGAACCTGATAGAAGAGAAAGTGGGAAAAAGATGTGAGTTAGCACAAGAGAAAATTTTCTAAACAGAGCACCGTTATCATAGGCAAAAAATTAACGACTAATACATGAGACCTTATGACACTAAAAAGTTTCTCCATAGTAAAGTTTGCTGTCAATTGAACAAAGCACAGGCTAAATAATGGAAAAAATAGTTTTCCCAGCTACACTCCAATAGACTATATAATTATAGATGGATGGGAAGTAACTGGAACAGGAGAATCAACCAGAGAGGGAGAGCAAAGAGAGGTACTTAAAAGAATACAAAATAAGGGAGGGACAGCTAAAACTAAGGGCTATTTGAAGGTTAGTATGGAGACCTAATATAGAAGAAGCTTCCAAAAATATATACAAATATGTAGGAGATCAAAATAAAATTGTCAAATAATGAGGGAGACAGAATTCCAACTGCCCATCACTTGTCACCAAAGTTTCCAGTACCAACAATGGGTTGCTTCTAATCAAGTTGTTGACCAAAGGGGTCCCATGAGAATCCTCAAACAGCTTAGGCTATTGCCAAAGCTGTAAGTTGCTCTCTACAAACTGATGGAGAGGCCATATTGCTAAAGACAACAGCTATATAAGTCATTGAACATGGAGAATTCTAGCTGGTACCCACCTAGGTTCTTCCCTCCTGTAGGCTAGTGTTCTTAGTACTGGAAAGTACTCTGCATGCTACTAAGAGAAACATAAACACTAACCCAACTATAAACCCTTCAATATGCAATGTTTCTGTGCTCCCTGCAAAATATGCTAGTGAAATCGGAGCACAAAGTTTGTGGGAATAAATAACCAGTATCTGATTTGACTTAACACCCATTCCAAGAGGAGGAACCTATATCAGACACTGCTTGGGTGGCCAAGAGTCTGAGAGTAGATAGCCCAGGGATATAGGGTGGCACAGCCATATCTGATGGGGATGATGTAAGTTATAAAACCAGTACAACTGTGTGACAAAAAGATTTAGCAAAGCCGAGCCATATAATGGCTGTCACGCCACCCTTGCTTTTCTTTTTCATCTGTTGCATCCTTGGGAGACTTTTAATATTTGTACAGTTTGGGAATATTGGATTTATGGAAACTTTCTCATGAATAATTTATGCCTTCTCCCAGGAATGCTATTTCCAAGCTTCCCCAAGACAGTCCTGAACATACTATTGCCCCGCTTTAGGGAGATATCTTCATCTACTTGAAAGTCTTCTTTATATGCCTTGGAGGTTGACACACATAAAAAAGCAGAGGTTCCTTTATGAGGCTATGGGACAGTTTTGAAACATCTGACCCTGTACTTACTCATGAACAAGATAACCAAAGCAAAGTAAACTTTAAAAGGCCAACAAGATTTGGTGGGCTAGAGAAGTTGGCCACAGTTCAGATTACAAGCCTTTTCCCTATAGACACTCTGGCAATTACGTAGCATATACAACAATAAAGTTAGATTAGCTGAAGTTATCTCTGCCCTACATAGAGACTTATACTGATGGGCAAAGAATGATGTAGAAAGAGGATAAAAGTATTCCATAAAGATAGAAAATATAAACATTGTATTATGCCAGAATTTGAATATAACTGCAGCAGCCTGAGGATATTTTTTGGGTACTCTGACCATTAACGGTTAAAAATGCACTGCTTCAGACATGGCATCATGCCCAGGATGGCTTGAAGATTGTTTTGGTCTTTGTAGCCACAGAGGCAACCAGCTTGAGAACAAATTGTCATATGCCTATAAATTCTTAAAAATTGGGTTATGGGGTTGATGAGTAAAAATAATAACTCTGTCTATCAATGATGTCAAAATTTGAGAGAAAATGATTGGTGATGGTAACTCTGTTCTGTAATAGTTTATTAATGATGACTAAATTATGAGCAAAAAAAGTGAAACACATGCCCAAAAGTAAAATTAATGTGATTCATGTTTTGGAACAACATGAATATATCCCTACTTACTAAATAAAGAAGCACACTGTATAAATAAAGAAGCATTCTAGCTGCTAGTCAGTCAGGCTGCAAGATTCTCCCAACCATCACAGCCTGGTTCACTTCTTTCCCTTGCCAACTCCTTACATCCTCTGCTGGGCCCTGTCCACCATCAGGAATGGCTCCCAGCAACGGGGGAAAGCCAAGTACTACTGTTCTGCAAAGGAATGTAGCAATAAAATGCCCCCTAACAGCATTCTTCTATACTCATAGATCAGAGTATATGTTTATTTATCATGAGAGATGCCTCCTGCTTTAATATGGGAACAAATACAGAAACCCATAGCCAGACAATATGAGAGTAAGAGAGACTTTGGAACACTCAGCCCTAAATGGGATAATTTTCATCAAATCCCTCCCCTCAGGGTTTACATCCTCGACCTTTCAAGAAATACCTTAGTAATGGGAATGTGATTGAGAACGAACAGTAGTCACTCCTTTTTTTTTTTCATACCACGAATGCTGAGTTTTGGTCACATAAATTCCAGCCTCTAATTAACTGCTTGTTTACCTACTTGAGTAAATACATGGCATTTCCTCGGAGGCTGTAGCAGAATTTTTACATAGAGAAACTAGTAGAGAGGATATTTTTTTGCCCCAATTGATGATAAAGAAAATAAGGTAATGACTACATGGGGTTGGTCTTTTAAAGCAGTGGTTCTCAACCTATGGCTCTGGACTCCTTTGAGGGATCAAAAGACCCTTTCACAGGGCTTGCCTGAGACATTCTAAAAAAACCCCAGATATTTACATTACAGCTTGTAACAGTAATAAAATTACAGCTATGAAGTAACAATGAAAATAATTTATGGCTAGGGTCACTAAATCATAAACTGTATGAAAGGGTCCCAGCATTAGGAAGGTTGAGAACCACTATTTTAAAGTGTATGAAGAATAATATTGAAAAGTTGCAACCTTTCTTATATAAATAAAATGTTTCTTATATAAATAGATTGAATAGTTATTTCATAGAGAACCGCAGGTGCTGAAGGAACAATCTTCATTGGAAAAACTCTTGACAAACTGACGAAAAGAATTCTTACTGGGATAGCTTTATATGGCTTTGCTCTACAGATATCCATGTTATTTTGTTTCACTTTTACATAAAGTTTGTTCTCACTGCCAGATAACTGTGCTTAATTTGGCAAGAGGAGACCTCCATAGAGCTGGTTTCTTAAACCGCTGTTAAGAGTAGCTGTGCTAGACTCAAATGGCTTAACAGTTCTAGGGCTTATCCAAATCCTCTCCAGGAAGTATCATCTGAAGGCCTTCAGCCGCAACGTCTATGTGACTATTATTTATTCTAGTTTTTTAATAATCTATAGTTACACATGCCTGAATAAAGTCTTTTAAAATTACCAGGAATGGAACCAAGGATGCCTGCTACCTTTTCTCTTGAACACAGTAATTCCATTACATGTGGAGTGAAAAGTTTTTCAGAATCCTTTCTTATAGTGTTTGAAGTAAATAAACTTAAAACACATTGTGCAAGGATAATCCTATTACATATTTAGTTAATATATCTTTAAAACATTAAACCATACCCAATAAAAATAACGCAGCTGGCTTAACTGAAAATAAGATGAAGATAATATGTATGCACACTCCATCAAGAGCCTCATGGGACAAGATAGCTCTTTGTTACTGCTCTTTATTGTTTTGGAGGGCATTTTGGTGGGAGTTCTTGGGACTGAATAAAACACCTCACACAGGCTAAGCACTTGTTCTGCCACCGAGTTTAACACATACTCAGCTGTAACCCTCTTTCGTACAGCTACAGATTCCACTTCATGCTGCTAGGGAGGATATAAAAAAGCATCAGACATTCTTTTTTAAAAGGTCTTTGTTTCCTGGCCTGGGGAGGTGGCTCAGTGAATCCAACGATTGATGTTGAAGCAGGGGTGCAAAAGTTCAGATGCTGAGTGCAGTGTAAAAGCCAGATGTGGCCGACCTGTGGAGAAATAGAAGCACACACAAGAGAATCTTGGATGCTTACTGTGTTCAGTCAGAAACCAGGCCTCAAACAAGGTGGAAAGTGAAAACCAACACAGGAGATAGTCTTTTGACCCTCCTCCCACACACTGCAGCCTGTGTTGAGTGTATTCTACAATTAGATGTAGAACATGTAAACATCAAGATATGTACCCCACACACAAACATACTGTATACAAAGATATTCCCCTTGCAACCAAGGTACCTCTAAAACAGTATCACGATAGTACTCACAGAGGATTTTGATTCTGTGAACAGGTGGACAAGATTGAGTGTGATAGCATGATCTCCCAGTAATCAGAGGGTTGAGGCAGGATTATGAGCTGAAAACTGTCCCAAGCAACACAACAGGATGCTGTCTCAGACAAACAAATAAACAGGTAGCCTCCAAACAAATAGCATAAGAAAAATATTCTTTAGGAGACATGATTTCCTTATTTTGCCCATTATTTCACTGGTTTCACTTAGATGGCTTCTGGCTACTTCAAATTCATTGTGTTCAGAACTGGACCTTGGATATTTCCCTCACAGTTTACTTCTCTGGCATTTCTATTTTACTGTTTATCCCTCACTTTCCCTCCAACTTTTACTATAGGAGACTAGAAACCTTCCTTTGAGCTCTCTCGCTCACATCTAGAGCACAACTGATCCAAGCACTATCGTTTCTTTCGACAAAATGTCAGTGAGCTCCGCTTACATTCCTCTTAAAGGTTACCACTTCAGTTCTACGTCAGGCTCATCTTCACTGGAGGTGCTCAGAGAGCCTTCAGACTATCACCTGCCAGTATTGTGCTCTGAGTAATTTACACTTAAAAGAGAGTCAACTCACCTGGGAGTCCTTTCATAATTTAAACACAGCACTTATTCCTTTGTGGTTAGCATGTGATGAAAGCATTTCATAAATGAAAAAAATTAAAAATTGACTCATAATAGCCCTGAAGGAACTAGTGTGCACAGGTATCTTCAGTCTCATCCAATGTCAGTTTCCCCCACAGTTCTC
This sequence comes from Bramus lutescens, assembly GCA_001685075.1. Classification (NCBI taxonomy): domain Eukaryota; kingdom Metazoa; phylum Chordata; class Mammalia; order Rodentia; family Cricetidae; genus Bramus; species Bramus lutescens. The sequence continues at coordinate 47,890 of LOEQ01005805.1, read as the reverse complement.
ACAGAAGTCAACATGATCTATGTAGTGGTCCTCATCTGTTGCATAGGGAAGTTTTCCTGATTAGGGGTGAAGAAGACACTTATCTGTGAGTAAAAGGACATATGTTTATAGGTTCTTATTAGGAATTATGCTGGCTCAGTAAATTAGTGGCTGAAGATTCTTTCCCAATAGCCATGCTTTCACTAGCACCATGTATCATTTAGGTTTCCAATACCTGGCATGGTATTCCTCTTGTTGAGTGGGTCTTAAGGATAATTAGAGAACCATTTCTTATTATAATGATATGTGTGCCACAGCTTTGCCCATGGGGTTATCATGCTATGGTGGTCATTAAAGTGGCTTATAGGCATTATAGCTGGGGTGGGGAGCTTTTGGTTGCTCTCCCATTTAGAAATTTTTATGATGTCTTCTAGTATCATAAAATATAGTCTTAGAGGAGGGGACATTCTGTTCAATTCCAGCTCAGAGGCCTTTGGGTCTTATTTCTAAAGTGCATGGTGTCTTCAACAACAGGGATTTCTTTCACTTTTAAGGGATAGCCAAGGAGAACCATCCCTAACAGCAAGCTCTATTATAGAGCTGCAGTAATGAAAACAGCTTGGTATTGGCATAAGAACAGAGAGGTTGAGCAATAGAATCAAATTGAAGACCAGGATATTAATCCTCACACCTATGAACACCTGATTTTTGACAAAAAAGCTAAAAATATACAATGGAAAAAAGAAAGCATCTTCAACAAATGGTGCTGCATAATTAGATGTCAATCTGTAGAAGAATGAAAATAGATACATATCTATCCCCACGCACAAAACTCAAATCCAAATAGATTAAAGACTTCAATATAAATCAGACTACACTGAACCTGATAGAAGAGAAAGTGGGAAGTACCCTTCGATGCATGGGCACAGGAGACCACTTTTTAAGTATAACCCCAGGAGCACAGACCCCAAGAGCAACAATAAATAAATGGGACCTCCTGAAACTAAGAAGCTTTTGTAAAGCAAAGGACACAATCAATAAGAAAAAAAAAGGCAGCCCACAGAATGGGAAAGCTTCACCAAGTCCACATCAGACAGAGGACTGATCTCCAAACTATATAAGGAATTTAAAAAATTAGATATCAAAATTCCAAATAACCCCAATTAAAAAATTTGGTACAGAACTAAACAGAATTCTCAACAGAAGAATCTCAAATGGCCAAAGACACTTAAGGAAATGTTCAGTATCCTTAGCCATCAGGGAAATGCAAATCAAAACAACTCTGAGATACCATCTTACACCAGTCAGAATGGCTAAGATCTAAAACACCAATGATAGTTTATGCTGGAGAAGATGTGGAGTAAGGAGACCACTCATCCATTGCTAGTAGGAACTTGTACAACCACTTTGGAAATTACTTATGGCTGTTTCTCAAAATATTGAGAATCAACCTACCTCAGGACCTAGCAATACCACTCTTGGGCATATACTCAAATGATATTCAATCATACTATAAGGACACTTGTTCTACTATGTTCATTGCACCATTATTTGTTATAGCCAGAACCTGGAAACAACCTAGATGCTCCTCAACCAAAGATAAAGAAAATGTGACACATTTACACATTAGAGTACTACTCAGTGCTAAAAACAAATGACGTTTTGAATTTGCATGCAAATGGGTGGAACTAACAAAAAAATGATCCTGAGTGAGGTAACGCAGACCCAGAAAGATGAACATGGTATTTACTCACTCATAAGTGAATACTAGCTGTAAAGCAAAGGATGGTGAACTCATAATTCATGATCCTAGAGAAGCTAAATAACAAGGTGAACCCTAAGAAAAACATACATAGATCCATGTGGAAAGAGGAAATGAACAAGATTGCCTGAAAAAATTGGGAGCATGGGGTTGGCGGGAGTAAGGAAGGTGGAAGAGAAAGACGAGGGAAGAAGGAGAAGAGGGAGGAGAACTTGAGAGAATGGGATAGTGAAGATGGAGGAAGGACAGAAATGAAAGCAAGGAAAGAGATATTTTGATTTAGGGAGCCATTATGGGGCTAGCAAGAAACCTGGTACTAGAGAAAATCCCCAAAATCCACAAGGATGACCCCAGTTAAGACCCTAAGCATTAGAGGAGAGGGTCCCTGAACTGCCCTTGCCCTATAGTCAGACTGATGAGTATCTTAAATAACACCATAGACCCTTCATCCAGAAACTGTTGGAAACAGAGGCAGGTCCTGCATCAGAGCACTGGGCTGATCTCCCAAATTCCAGTTGAAGAGTGGGAGGAGTGAGAATGTGAGCAAAGAAGTAAAGATCACGATGGGTTCACCCACTGAAACAATTTACCTGAGCTAATAGGAGCTCACCAACTCCAGCTGGACAAAATAAATTTATATCTCCCCATGTTCACATTAGAAGTTAAATCTTAACAGATAAACCTATATTTTACAGGCAATAATTCTCTTTTCAGTAGAAAGACCACACCCAACAGATAGTTTTATAGTTAAGAAAGGATTCAGATTCCTTTAAATCTAACATGCTTATATTTGCTGTTATGTCGCTTGTTTTTCTCATTTTAAAAGCTTGTTTTAATCAGGTAGCCAGAGTGTGGTAGCCCTAAACTAAAGGTTGACATCCACAGGAAAGCTCTGAGACAGCCTGTTGCCATGGAGTTAGGGTGAGAATGAAGTGCTGACTTAGTTGACAGGCAGATGTGGTCAATAAACTACTGAATCTGAGGTCAGAAAGATAAACCAAGAGATAAGATGAACAATGGTATTGAAGGTGAATAAAATGAAAACAAATCAAAAAGTATCCCTAAAACAGCATAAGGAAATAAAAGAACGAGGCACATCATAGAAATAGAATGTACAGAGAAAACAATCTGTACATAGAAACATCTTTCTGTGCACTTCTAAGTCCATGGGGCACTCAGAACTTGGGTAAAAACAACCACACAATGAGTTGAAGGAGCATTTTTCACAGGATGAGTGAGGAATTTGGTTAAGATAATTATTCATCTCTTTGATTATTTAATTGTTTGTTAGCCATACAACATCTGAGTACTCATATGACAGTCCAGGAAATACAAACAGAAACATGGAAATAAAATGAAATAGTAACTCCTTCAAATTTCTGATGTATTCTGGCAATTTTTTACTCAGGCTGGAAAGTGTTGACATTTATCTGTACTATGAAGTCCACCCCAATATCAAAACCCAGTCCTAGTCACAGGGGAAATCTAAGAACCTTGAAAAATCACTCAATAATTTCAAACTTATTTGTTGATTTGACCTACAGCCCTGATTACTGGATATCTGTTTTATTTCTCCTGATTGCCTTCATCTCATAACTATCTGTTCCATTTAGCTTGTGTTTGTCCTTACTAGTCCAGGCAGACATTTTKATTTCTTATATAAATAGTCCCCCCGGTTTTAGAAACCTATGTTGTCAGTTCTAGTTCTCAAAGCAGGTCCACACCTAAAAGCCAGATGTATTGATAAGCTCTGGCTTCTTCTGGTCCTAAAGAATCCTAGAATTCCAAGCCAAGGTGCTGTGGCCAACCAGAGGCTCCTTCTGTTCCAGGTGGTGTTCCTTGTTAAGTCAAGGACCTGTCCCACTTCCCCACCTGAAGCAAACCATTCTCTCTGTATTAGAGGGGAAGACATTGTGCAGTGGCTCAACAGCTGCTCCTGACATATGACACTAACCAGTACCTGTGTTATCCGTGTTCTTTGTCATATGCTACAGTGAGCTCAGTTGTGTGATATGGACCTGACAGCCACTCCTAAAAGGTTTTAGAAAGATAGATAATTTGTTTTTCTAGAGAATTTGGTTCCGAAAGACTTCTGGGACTCTTGATTGGGGAGGCATTGTGAGGCTGCTCCCCGAAGAGGCTCCCCCACACTGTCTCTCACTGCTAATGTAGCTTTATTCCGGTCTTTAAAGAGAAGTCCCTTCTTCCCTTTAAGGCCTCATTATGTTTAGATTATCCATATAGTCCATTGTTTCTGTCTAATGCTCTCCCTCCCATCTCGAGAACTAATCATGTTCTTGAGGTTCTACCATTCTAATAAACCATAGTCATGCAGGGAGAGATGAAGCTTGTGTCAGTTTCCTTTCTAAACCATCTGGTGTTGATTGCTTCTGAGGCTGGTGGTATGAAGAGTTCCCTCATCCTTTAGGTCATGCTTGTTCTACTAGGTATTGTCTTCATGGGATCACTTCCCATTGTCTTTGTTCAGGTCTCTGTCCCAGCAAGGGATTCCACTTGGTGCTGAGCTCTGGATTGCAGCATGAACCTCTCCTTAACTAAGTGGTGCTTTACATACCTCAACTTTTAGATTAATGCTGTCCTCAGCTTCCAGTGAGCCTGGAATTTGGAGAGTAAGTGGTACTACCAGTCCACATACAGAAAGTTACCCTTCTTGACATTTCCTGATGACTACACTCTGTATCCAGAAGTTATGGTGTGGTGTTCATTTTCAGGAAGGACTCATTTTCTGTAGTCACTTGTCATTGTTCCTGGACATAGGTAAGGCCATAGGAAAAAAATCATGTCCAATTCACATTGGTTTCAAATAAAATAGAGCAAATAAAAAAAGAAGACTAATTTCTTCCCATTCTTTATATGTACCCTGTGTGGTAAAAATACAAATCTCTCTGTTGTTGTTACTCCTGTTCTGAGCCTTTCAAGAGAAGCCATTACCTGAAATGTTACCAAACTCTATGGTAAAGGAAAAGAGAAAATAACCTTTGGCTTCATATAGATATTACTTATATAGGCAGTAAGTGGTATACATTTTTCTGTCTGAAATTTACCAGAATTAGTTACTGACATCACACAAGCTCAGATCAGACTCCTAAATGCAAATTTGAGCAGTTGCTCCTGTCAAACATATTGCTAGTAATTTCTGCAGTGGTCACATTGATTATTAGCACCAAAGCCTGCTTGCCCCAAAGTCAAGAAGCATGGGGGAAAAAACGGGAATGGAAAGAAAATGAGCAGTATTCAGAAAATGAACTATGACAGACAACTATTGAAGTGGTAGCAGAGACAAGAAACAGACTGGACTGAGAATCAACTTTACAGAAAAGTGGTTTCATGGGCAAGCAATAGTCATCAGGACTAACAAATTTTGTCCTCTGCTCCAACCCCCACCCAAGGTTAGTGTATGATTTTGCAGTTCCCAACAGCTAGAGTTCTCTGGAACATTCTGCCACTAAGAGGAACTAAATTATATCCTTTGTTCTTTGTTCCTAAAACATTAACAAGTTCGGTGTCAAGTCTGGAGAAGGGAAGTGATGTTGCAAGTCAATATTGGTTTAGAGATGGATAGGCGACAAGCTTTCCTTTCATATCACAGGCTGAGGAATGCAGCATGTAAAGGGACTTTGTCACTGAGCTTGCCACAGGGTTAAGAGTTTGGTATGGAACTCCTAGTTCCTCTCAGTGTTAACGGATCACAGATTTCCAAGTCCCCTCAGTGTAAGCTGCCAGGGAAGCTTTATGAGAACATAAGTTACACAGTGTACCTATTGTTGAGGTGAGGTATGGTATGTCTGACAGCCTGTGTTTGAACATCTTTATTAACTTCCGGGTGGGTGACTTTTTAACTCCTTGATGGAACAGTATTCAATAACTGGATGAACTTCATGAGCATTATATGAATAAAATCTCTTTCATTTTTTGTTTAGACGAAGTCAGAAAACAATTTATTGGGCACTTCAGATTTGAGAATAAGTTTAAAATGGGTAAGTAAATCCAGAATTTTGTTGGTATTTAACTGTGTAGAAATACCAATGGTAGTTAATGGTTTTTCTGGAGAGCCTTCATTCATTGATTCAAATTTACTATCATTCATACTTTTCAACGCCATGAATGGTTAAACCAGAATTTCTCAACCTGTGGGTCATGACCCCTTTGGGAGTCCCATATCATATATCATGCATAACAGATGTTAAAATTAGATTCATAATACTGATAAAATTAATGTAGAAAGTAGCAACAAAATAATTTTACGGTTGGAGGAGTCTACACAACTAGAACTGAGTAAGAGGGTTACAGCATTAGGAAGGTTGAGAACAACTTGTCAAACAATTTAAAGTATTATGTTTCAACAAAGTTAAAATAAATGTTTCAACAAAATTAAAATGAAAAGTCATGTAAAATCCTATTCAAATTTATGCCTGAAGTAAAATAAAATGCAGGGCAATGAGTTTACCATCCCACTGAATAACAAAAAGAATGGATGAAAATACTTTCCTTCCTAGGTATTTATAAAATATTTGGACAAACATAAAATACAATATCTGCTGTTATTTGTATCTGTTGGACTAGGATAGTGTTGTGGATTACAAGCAGCTAGAATGGAAACAGAATTAGAAGATGCAATCATTTTTATAGTAAAGGTACCCACATGGCCTTCTGATTTATACATGTCTTACTTGTTTTGAACAATTTTAAAAATAAGTATAATAGCCAAATGATTTATTTATTACTTAAAACTGAATTGCATTGATGTCTAAGCAATAATGCTGATGCAAGAGATGTGAAGTGGCATTGCAAGAAAAATATTTGTCTAAAGTCCCAATGACGTTGAAGAGTTTCCTTTGGGGATTCATGGGGTTTAGTCAGGAGAGTCAATTAGTTAATGCTCCTCAAATTTAGCATTTCATTTTTCTGATGTTCCAGGAATCAGAAACCAATTGGTTAGAACTTTATAATATCTTGGTAATTTATTAGTTTTCCAAGTTAGAGCATTATCAGAACAATGCCTGTGTATAAAGTTTAAAAAGCAGGATATTATTGGTACCAGTCCTTGAGAAAAGTTATTTGTTTAACTGAGCTGTAGTTTATGTGGCTGCATTCAGCTTTACAAAGTGTCTCAGTGGTGAACTCTTCACTTAATACAAGTTTTAAACGAGAACTGGGAATGATAAAACATCCCACAGCCCTGAAGCTCTCACATGTCTCTCAGCATTTGTCCTCTGCTCCCATGAAAGCATCTCAGACCACAGCTGTCATGGCACACTTGTGCTGCTTAGTTGTTCAAACAGAGATGCTTCACTGGAGGACCTCGTCTCTGGTTTCTTTGGCCACCTCCATTTATCCTTCACATCCCCATAAAGTTTTCTTTATTTTCCTTGTTTTCTCTTTTCAGTCCTGAGACTCTGAAGGCTGTTACTACGATCATGATGACTCCAGACAGCAATCGTTCACGTGTCATTTGTCCACCAGTTTTCTCTGGAACCACAAGAGGGTCAGGCAGATACTTGCTCTTTTCGGGAGACTGTCATTATCACTGTGGACAACTGACCTATGGATCTGAAAGGCTATAAAAAGAAAGATGACGGGGCATGTAGTTCTGTGAAGCTGTCCAGTGCCTAGCCTCTGACATAAACTCAAGGTATAATATGTGCTCTCAGCTCCATATATATTGGTTGCAATAAAACACCATTAGTTTCAAAATAAAAATTCTATGACACTGAAATTTTTCTAAGGATGTTCCATCAAAACTGAATTTGAGATAACTTTTCCGGTAAGTCAGTAATGACTCCTGGAAGTCTCCACCACCACGAACAAGAAATTATGAGTATAGGTGCTTTCACTTAAAACATGAGTGTTTGGCTGGGCAGTGGTGGCATATGCCTTTATTCCCAGAACTTGCAAGGCAGAGACAACTGAATCTCTGTGAGTTTGAAGCCAGACTGGTCTACCTAGTAGGGAACAGGACAGGCTCCAAAACGACAGAGAAATCCTGTCTCAAAAAAATTTAAAAAAAATAGTGTTTGGTCAAAAAATTCCATGGAGTTTTTAGTATACCTGTTATTCTTAAATGCCTCTATGTGAGATGCATAACTGTCAACTCTTTTATTAATAATACTCCCCAAAATTACAATATATCATGATGAATACTCCTCATTTTTTCTCATAGAAACTCCAGTTCTATAAATGTATAATTGATGATAAGCTATGAGAAAGAACCCAACATAAAATGATCATTGATTACCTAAGATCATGCAGGTTTTCAGAGAAAGAGTTACCATTCATTCTAATACCAAACTATTCTTTTTCAGAATAATTCATTTTATCTCTTCCATCTTTTATTTTAGTTTTCAAAAATTTATTTTGCATGTGTATGTCTGCCCTTGAATATGCCATGGTACTTATGTGAAGGGCAGAGGACATCTTACTGAAGTCCTTCCTCTCCTTCTACCATATGGGTCCTGGCATTTGAATTTAGGTCTTCAGAGTTGGCATCAAGTGCCTTCACTCATTAAATCACTCCATTGATGTAGGAGGGTCATCTGTCTATGTGTTACTTTCATTGGTTAATAAAGAAACTGCCTTGGCNTAGATATAATGGGCCAGGCAGTGTTTAAATGAATTCAATTGGTGTGTTGTTATTCCGGGGTATAAGCTAGCCGTGCGGGAGCCGGGCAGGACAAAAAGCAGGGCCCGCTCCCCTCATTACTACACTCCATTATTTTGGAGTCCTTACTTCTTGTTTTGAAAATGGAAATAAGTCAATAGAATAAAGAAACGAGAGAATGTGGCTAAGACCTTAACTAAATACTTTTACTTTATTGATTCTCCAAAAGCAAACTGTTGTAGCCTAGTCTACTGACATTTTAAGTAGTAATTTGATGTAATTTATCACTTAGGAATTTGCAATAAGACATCTTATCATCAAACATCATATGCTGTCCTATGGTAACAGCCCCACTGACTATGGAGTTTTCTCCATGCATCAAAAATAATCAATTTTATTAAAATCTGATGGTGTTCTGTGATATATTAACAGCACATCTGAAGATTCAGTTGAACATATTACATATAAATATGCCAATCATTCAAGCAGCAGTGCCCTATAAAATAAAGGTGATTTTTCTTTTTTGCCTTGTCTCTTCCCTGCCCTTTTCATTTTTCGAGGGAAGGTGTCACTGTGTACCTCATGCTTGCCTCAAACTTGCAATCTTTCTGGCTTAGCTTCAAGAGTGTTAGGGTATAAGCCTGCCTTGTGATGCCCAGTGGATGCACCTATTCACTTCAGTAATTCTCGGTTACCAGTTTCACAGAGGGCACAATTCACATCTTTGGTGCACGGTGTATTTTAGAAAATATCTGACCCAGATATTTTCACTGCTGAATGAGGAATGAGAGGTTTGGGGAAGTTGAGCTCATTCATGTATAAGTGCTCTTATGAACTAGGCTTGTGAGGCTTGGGCAGTTTGTGGGGCACTTGGCAGTGGGAGCAGGATTCATCTCTAGTGTTTCAACCAGCATCTAGGAGCACACTCTCTTTGGAAGGATACCTTACTCAGCCTGGATATAGTGGACAGGACCTTGGTTTTGCATGGAAGTGAAGTGTCAGACTTTGTTGACTCCCCATGGGAAGCCTTACTCTTTCTGAGGAGTGGATGGGGGTGGAGTGCAGAGAAGGGAACAGGGACAGATATGTAAAAGGAGAAAAGATGGTATTAAAAAACTCTTAATAAAAAAGAAAGAAAATATGCAAAATTGTCCTAAAAATATTCCTATGGTAGAAGTTAGAGTACAAAACAGCTTTCTCAACTCTGCTAGCTCCATGAATGCTGACACAAATTTGACTATCTAAAGAAGAAAATACACAAGCTCATTATTCTCATCTGTCTTTTCCAATTTTCAGTTAAGATTCAAGGGCAGGCAAGCTTAGTAACTTTGTGATTGTGTAATTTCAGTTTTTCATGTGTTTGATATTATTGCTTCAAAGACAATTTAAGGTAAGTTTATGTTTAAACATCAGTTGTCAAAATATGAATAAAATGTAGACCATCATGGGAAAGGCTAGTATCTAAATGGAGTAGTACCAATGAAGCCGTCCTCACAACTGACTGACAAACAGTGTGTCTTTTTTGGTTATTCTACTATAATTTTCTGCATATAAAATGGGTTATCTTAAAACTAATTTTAGAATATATTTCTGATTCACTAAAAATGAAGTATTAGAGATTCTTGTAACACCAGTGAATCAATCAAAAAGGTTTTTATGCTTAGGAACAAGAAGAATTTTATTGATATTATGATTTTCTATTGTACTTATAAGCACTTATCAGTGTTACTTATTTTTAAACTTCAGTAATCGGAACATTTTATAGCAGTCATTGCATGAAAAGAAAACATTTTCCATTTGTTTCTATTAGATTTCCTCAAATGCCTGGTATCAAAGGTTGTAGAAACTCCATGTCTTCAAGAATGTCATGTTGGACATCATGTTGCAGGGCAGGGGAGGGTGGATAATTTTCTTTAAACAGGGAGAGATATCAGCTAAAAGATAGTTCTTCTCGTGGAACAGTTACTCTTTTTTTACGTAAATATTTAGTTGATTCTCCTCGTGCCTATCTAATTTTTAAATTTCATCTATGTATGTGTTTGTGGTGGTGAAGCAGCCATGGAGCATGTGTGGAGACCAGAGGATGCCTTGAACTAGTCAGTTTCCTGCCTCTATCTTATGGGTCGCAAGAATGGAAATCAGATGGTTAGGAATTGTGTCAAGTACTTTTGCCTGCTCATCCATCTCAGTGGCCCTGGAGTGGTTATTATTAAGGTGTGTGTGTGTGTGTGTGTGTGTGTGTATGTCTGTGTATCTGTGTGTGTCTTTTTTTTGGTTTCCCTGCCACAGTATGAGCACACCACATTTTATTTCCACTTCTTTAATTACCTGTGCATCAGTCTGCCCAACTTTATATGCCACTATTACTTTTAGGTGGTGAAGGAAAGAGAAATAGAAAACTGCTGTAAGCTTTTTTCTTGAGCTTTTCCAGAATGTGGGGTCCTATTCTGGAGAGGTCCCAGAGCAAGATGGAAGCTGACCTCCCACCTCTGGGAAGCACCTGCTGAGCAAGACAGAATCCATTCCTCGCATGNGGTAAGGCTGGAACCCCTTCCAGGATGCCACGGTTTGGAGGTCACAAATTGCTAACAATGATTTCTTATCTGCAGCATCTTATTGCAGCTAGGGCCCCTTTACCAAGTGCCTACGCTATTACATTGAAAGAATTACTTAAGGCTTTTGTGTACAAAAAGGCAAGACAAGAAGCCACTTGGTTTCCCTGCCACAGTATGAGCACACCACATTTTATTTCCACTTCTTTAATTACCTGTGCATCAGTCTGCCCAACTTTATATGCCACTATTACTTTTAGGTGGTGAAGGAAAGAGAAATAGAAAACTGCTGTAAGCTTTTTTCTTGAGCTTTTCCAGAATGTGGGGTCCTATTCTGGAGAGGTCCCAGAGCAAGATGGAAGCTGACCTCCCACCTCTGGGAAGCACCTGCTGAGCAAGACAGAATCCATTCCTCGCATGTCCCTGGTAACACTGGGGGTATGTGGTTTCAGAGCTGAAGGAATGAACAAATGCGCTGACCACTCCTGAGATGCAGAAAGAGATCCAGGGGTTAAAGAATGAACGTGCTCGTTATACAGAGAGGCTAAAGAACATCAAAGCAGCCACCAACCGTATCACTCTAGAAGAGAAAAAGGAGGTGAGCGGGGAGGCTGGAGGCTGCCTGTGCAGGTCTGAAGTGAACGAGGTGAACAGACGGCCATGGTTCTTCCTTGCAGGTGTACAAAGACAGACAGAAGTATTGTAAAAAGTGGAGGAAGCAGAAGAGAATGGTGAGTGAGAACTCCAAGGGTGGCTTCGGAGGTGCTGGGAAGCGACAATTGCCAGGGTCGTTTCTGTGGAAAAGGATCCAGCGGCAGCAGGCAGCACCGTGTACTGCTTCTGCCCACCTGAAAGGGGCTTTCTTCCTTGTCAGACCACAGAGCTGTGTGATGCAATCCTTGAAGGATACCCCAAGAGCAAGAAACAGTTCTTTGTAAGTGACGCTTGCTCTTGCTCCCCTGGGATCTTTGCCCAGCGGACTCCTTCATTTCTTTCCTTGCCCCACAGGAGGAAGTCGGGATAGAGACAGATGAAGATCATAATGTCACGCTCCCAGACCCCTGAGGGGCCCTTGGTGGAGTCTGGGAGCGGATGTCCTGGGCTGGATGCCTTATTTGGGTGGCCTTATTGTTTTTGCTGGTCTCCACCTTTTGAGTAGTGGGGAGGGAGTACAAAGCTGTAATCAGAAAGAGATGCTCATGTCCATTTTGTTGTCCGTATTACAGAGGCCTCCGCAAGGACTTAGGACAATCCTAAGGGAAATTATCCAGAAAATTTATTGTAATATAATTTGATATAAAAATACTTAATTTCCTCTGGATTATCAAACCTCCCAGATATCAAACCTGGGGAAGGCAACAGGGAACACCGGGGAGAAAAGTACAGAAAGGTTTTCATACACCCAACATTTGAGAACCCTAAGGCATCAGCCAGGCCTACTCCCGAGACAACCCGAGTGTCTTCTGTAACTATCCCCAAGTCCTAAGAGGAATGTAGGCAACACTGGTGCTGGTAGCTATGCAGACACAGTACACAGAGACAGCTGGGTGCTCTGGAGGGTCACTGGGAATTTGGGGAAACTATAACAAAAGTGTGCTGTTGGTGTTTAGAAAATAAATTTAAATGTGTTATGCTGTGAGACCCCTGCCTTTGGGAAGACGGAGCGAGAGCTGTTAGGACATTGCTTCCTCTAGCACCCACAAGAGGTGCCTGAACATGAGGGGACAGCAGGACCCTGGGAGCCCTACCTTGAGCTGGCTAGAAAGCCCTGGCTTTGCTCAGTGCTAACCACACAGCACTAGTCTAAGCACAAGGTGGCCTTTCACCCTTCGTGGCCACGAGGCTATTTCTTCTTTTTCCCAAGTCAAAAACTGCCAAAATACTCCAACTTGATTCAAGTGTTGTCCAAGAGACCAAGCAGAGGCAAACAATTTCCAAATTATATAGAGAGATTGTGAGCACAAACCCAATGGTTAGAGAAAGGACTGAGGGGCCAGGGCTTCTGTGAGGGTCCCTGAACAGGCTCTTGTCCTAGACATTTTTCCTGGGAAGGCAAAAGTTGAGTGGGTCCAACACTGGGCAATATAATAAATTAATGAGAGGCCTTCACAGAACAGCCTCACTGAAGTGGGGCTGGGCAAACCAAACACCAAGTAGAAACCAGCTGACCGGTGTGAGGTGTTGCAGTCCAGTCTCATAAGCCCAGCAGTTCCACAGCCGAACAGCCCAAAGACCTCTGCCCTGCAGGTTTCCAGGAGCCATCAGTAGAGTTGGTTCTTCAACTGATGTAGGACTCCAATCACAATTTCTCGTAGAGTCTGTGGCTCACAGTGTTCCTCAGTCCAGCTGAAGACACAAGCTGACAGCTCCTGGAAGCTGGTCACAGAGATAGAGGCATTGAAAGACTGGAACAGGGAGTCCATGATGCCTTGGAACACGTTGAACTTGACCTGGTCAGAGACCTGGTCCTCCCCCCTCGTGAGGGTTGTTTTGAGGTGCTTTCACAATCTTTCATTATCTTCAGGGCTGTGACATCCTTGCGCAGTATGGATACTTCCTCCTCCTGCTTTTCCTTCTCCTTGTGTAAAAACTGCATGTAGTCGATGGTCTTCTGTAAAACGATGGCTTTGCTGAGTTTCTGGGAGCCAATGGAGAAGTCCTTCCTGCTGCTGGCAAGTAGGGACGATGGTCTGAAGACCATGGTAGCCTCTCTTGATAGCATCCCTCCTCTTCTGCTCAGCTTGAGTGCGTGCATGCCACCTCCGGTCTTTGTAGGACTCCTTGTAGGACTCTTGCTGATAGTCACTGTCCTCATCATCAGGGTCCAGGCTGTTGTCACAGTAGGCATACTCGACCTTGACCCAGGGGTCTTCCGGAGAGGCGCCCGGCTCCGTCATCGTGGACCTACCGAACCAGAAAACCTCTGTGTGTGTCTTTAATGATGCACATAGACAATTTCAAATCAAATAGTCATGTGGAGAGGTTGCACAAAATGTAGGTTCTGTTATGGCATAACTAACTAAATGGCGATTCATCTTTGAAAAGAGATCACTCTAAAGTCAGTATGAGTGTGACCAAATAGTCAACTGTTCCTTAAAAAATAGCTAAAAAGAATTAGTAGATAATAGAGTTTTCTAGAAGTGAGTAAATATACATTAATAGTTTTTAGTATCCACCCAAAGACATAGGAAGTAAGATTATCCACTGTGAAGAGGTGTTGGGTAATGTAATAGCAGGGAAAAATGTTTGATAAAGTTAACTCTGATAAGCCATGGAAATCAATCTCAGTAGAAGAACATGTAGGGCAAATTCAGTGCAGAAAAAATTAATCAGAAACCTATTTTTGATTACAGAAAAAAATAAAATGGAAATGAGTTTAAGTTTCATTGGCTGCCAAACTATAAAAGACTCCTTTAAGAAAAGTTAGGGGCAGTGTTACACTGGCCATCTCTCACTTTATTAGGTTTATAATCATTCATAATTATTTATGAGGATAGTTTAAGGTTATATGCTTCTTTGAGACTAAGGAGACTTACTGATAGACATTGAAATGATTAATTCAAGGCCATGTTGTTTGTTGACTGGAAGATTCCAATATCAGCTCCAGTGTTCCTGATGCTGCTGTCAGTGTAGTAATCTCTAACACACAAGTTGGCATTCAGAGGTGGTAAATGATATACAGAGATCTAAATTTTGACAAGTTTGAAACATTGACGGTCAAAGATCGAAAGAAGGAAAAAACTTTATTAGTCAGAGAAACCCAGCTCTGGATACTATTTTTGACTCTTGCTAGCAAAGATATTCAACAAATTAATTACTTAGTGACATCTTGGTATCTTCATTTATTTAATAAATCTTAGTTATTAACATTTATTTCCAATTTTCTGTAGAAACTGCGAATGACCATCTGTCAACTCAATAAGGGAATTAAACCAAACACTGAAGCTGAAAAATGAGTATGTTACAAAGCATGAATCAAACAGGATTGATTTTGGTGAATATTTAGAAACCTAAGGACTAGAAATTTACCCTCCTGTTTTTCTTGAACCTTTATTTCAAATTATAATATTTCTGTGCTTTTGGTTTTGATATAAAAATTTTAAAATATGATTTAACAATTCAGTATTTAACTATGTTATCTTTTTAAAAAGTCTTTGAAAGGAGATAAAAATTATGATAACCATAAAACTGTTGTCCCCAAAATGTTTCCTCACTATACTATAAGAAAAATGTGATATTCTTAATACATATGTATATATATATATAATTTGATGAATTTGCTCTGATATAATATATCCTGAAAAATAGCTAATGTTATGCAAGTTAGTTATAACTGAAATAGCAAGCTAAATTTACATTCTTTTATGTTTAATTTTGTTATTATTCCTTCTCTTTTTGTTTCATGAAGTAGAAATAGGTTTATGTAACATTCAAGACAAAAATTTCAGGCTATTTCCTTCTTCAAAGTCCAAGCAATTTGGACTTTTCTTCTGTTGCATAATAATATTTTCAATATTAAATAGCTCACACCTAAATGAATTTCTATGATCTTATTTAATAAATATCAATTTTAAAATTAAAATGTTCTGTTTAGGTCACAGCAAGATTAAAGAATCCATCCAATTATTTTTAGAGGGTTAAACACTTAATAACATTCTTGAAATTATTTTTTCCTGGATGAAAAACTTTTCTAATATAATTATATTTGACTTGCATTGGATTCTATCAAAGGAAACGGACACACTCTAACGCTTGTATATTTACTCTGTGTAATATATAGATAAAGTCTATGTGTATATATGTATGTGTATGTATGTATATGAGTGTGCATATGAAATAAATATCTCTAAGAACTATTTATATAACTAACCCTGGCCTGTGAAGAAGTTAAAGTAGTGTTATGGTAAGTTTAAGAATCTATAAGTAGTATTTAAATAGTTGTCCAGTGGATGCTCAGGGAAATGAACACCTGTGCTATTATCTGAAAGGTCAGATGGGAGAAAAGTGGGATGTGTCAAGGAGTGTGATGATACAATTGCTCACAATGAAAGGCCATTTCCATAATCTTCACAATAAGACTCATTCCGGAGCTCTCCCATCTCCTCTGTTGACATGCCCAGCATGGACTGGAATTTAGTTTCAAAGCATTGTCCTGTTACTGAAAAAATTTCAAAGAAATAAAATGGGTAGAACTGAAGTTAAGAACAAGAACACAGTCCTTCCACACAATCATGGAAGAATGCTTTGTAAAGCAGGTGCTCAAGAGCCTGGATTTGCTAAATTAAGCCTTACCCGTGCATGACTCACTGTTGAGAAAGGAAGACCTATTCAATTTTAAAATAGTACATTTTGAATAAATTAGCCTATAGCAAAGTTAACCTGATAGCCACTATTAATGACATAATTTTAAAGTACGTTTTTCTATTGCTTTGTCCAGTCCTTGAAGGAAACAGGAAGTACCGCACATTTACATATACCTTGCCTCCTTTGTCTACAGCCTCATTATGTTTCTAAGACTGCTTTCCTGGGAGTATGTCTGTGTGTTTCTGGCTGCTTGGAAGATGCAGGTTTGTTATTTTGACCATCAACTTGCTTTCTTCAAGGCTTCTCAGTGTGGAAGATGCCAAGGCTACTTCCTTTCTACTTCCTTTCTATAGGTAGATGCTAGGGTTACCCTGTTACAATACATATTTTTCTGGAATGCCTTTGTGTTCTTATATTTGTTTTACTGAGTGCATTTTATAACTTCCTTCCTATCACACAAAGCCTATCATTTTTTTCTACCATAAGCTATCAGAGCTTAAACAGAAGACTAACTCTCCACATTGTTATACCAGTCAAGTTCATTTTTGATTCTCATTAATTATTTCACCACACTGAATTCTGAAACATCTGCCTGTCGATACATTTGCTGACTTCACATTTCCTTGTTTTCTTGCATCTCCTCCTTTGCTCCTGATGGGTATTACTCCTCTCCTTCCAAGATGCTTTGCTGTCTAATTGATGGTGAACATCAAATCTCCCATGCTTTCATCATGCCTTGTAGCCCTCTGTGATGGTAATCTCCATTGCCATTTTCACCAGACTTAAAATCACCACAAAAACACAGTTTCTCATGTGTCTAGGAGAGTGCTTCGTACAGTTAATTTCAACAGCCAACTTGACAGATCAAGAAAACAATTTGGTAATAGAGAACCATGAGGCATTGCCCAGATCATGATGGTACGGTATTATCTGTCAGACAACTTCTTATTTGACTTCTTATTTGATAATCTATGTAAATGAGTCCAGGCTACTGTGAGCAGTGCCATTCCTGGACAGGTAGATCTGGATGTATAAGAAAGGAAGCTGAGCAAGCCAGTTGGAGAAAGCCAGTAAGCAGCAATGCCTAGTAGTTTTGTCTCCAGTCTGCTGCCCTGAGTTTCTATTTTGATCCTCTAGATGAAGGACTATAATTTGTAGCATGAAATAAACTCTTTCCTATCCAAGTTGATTTGGCCTACGTTTTATCACAGCAACAGATGCAAACTAGTAAAATGCTTCCAGATTCATCTTAAGTATGGATAATGCCATCCCATGGACTGGGGTTTCCCTTTGGAAAAATAATAAAAAAAAAAGGAGACCATGCATGGAGCCCCAGCATTCATCTCTCTGTTTCCTCGCTGCAGATACAATGTGATCAGCTGCCTCATAGTCCTATGACCACATCTGTGGCAGTTATTACCAGCATGCCTCCCTCACCATGACAGAAGGCACCCTAAATCTATGATACATAGTAATCCATCCCTTTCTTTTATCCAGCGATAAGTAAATTTACTTGTCCAGCGAAGTAAATAACACAACCTCAGACTCTTAGCTTGTTAATCTGTTCTTTGATATAGTACCTTTCTCTTTATTTTGTGTTTGCCCTTCAAATTCACTCATTTTATTTACCTCCACGAAGAAAGGAGCTTCCATTCACAGAGAGACAGAGCACTGGAAATGTGTCATGTTCCATTCCCATATTTAACAGGAACTATAGCTTGAAGTCATGTAGCATCTAGACCTATTTCTCACTGGGCTCTTTAACTTTTCTATGTTCTTTGTGTATAAATACAGTCAGGCTATTTTCATTAATTGGTTCTACTAATTTAGTCATTTAAAACACATTTTAAAAATATCCTTTTGTTGCTATTGTTTTGAACATTTATATCAGATATTCAAATAGTGTTTCATGTAATCACAATTAATTATCTAATAACCCTGCTTGATATCATTTTTATTCTTGACAGCATCTTTCTAAAAATAAGAAAAGTGAGAATAGGTGTTTACATATCTTGCATAAGTTCATACAACTGAAAAAAGATGCTAATTCAAGAATATGCACTGGCAACTCCCTGGCTTTAATGAGTCATGTGCAAAGTTTAGATTTTGTTTACCTCTCTTCTGTCAGGATAGATGGAAGCTAGGGGCAGCAGAAATGTCTATTAGCTGGATCTAGGAAAGAAAATGGCTGTTTTGCTGTTCTTCTGGCCGTGTGAACATAAAACTCACCCTGTTGTTAACAGGAGGCATAATTTCCCCCTCTTTGTAGTTTCAAATCTCCCGGCAACACCTCTAATAGTTATTTACGTCTCCTTGGCAAGGGTGCCTTGTAAGATTTTCCTCTTCTCATTTGTTCCGAGAACACCTGCTTGCTAAAGTGTGTTTACCTTGTGGCACACATAATCCTACTCTATCCTGTATTCTCCCAACCCCACTTAGAGATGGCAACTAAGCCAATATTTCAGAATTATTCAGGATGTACAATGGTTATCACTCCAGACGAACCAAATCTTACAGAAGATGCTTCCTGAACAGTTCTCCTAGTTTGTCTAGAGCAGAGGTTCTCAATCTGTTTAGTCATGACCACTTTTTGTGGGTTAAGTGATTCCATCACAGGGATCTCATACCAGACATTCTTCATATCATATATTTACATTACAATTCATAACAGTAGCAAAATTACAGTTATGAAGTAGCAACAAGAATAATTTCATGGTTGGGTCACCACAACATGAGGAACTGTATTAAAGGGCCACAGCATTAGGAAGATTGAAAACCACTGTCTAGAGTAAGAATCTTCATTTCATCAAGTAAACGAACTTTTTCTAACAGACTTCAGGTTTTTAATGATGGTCTTAAGCTGATTAATAAAACTTTAACAATGCATAGTGAATTGTGTAATTACACATAGGTCCAGAGGAAGAAAAAAAATAACAATTAAACATTTGAAGGAATGACCAGTGGCTTTTATTTTAAAAGCACAAAATTAATAAGCTACTTTCACTTATCAATTCTGTAAAGATAATGAATATTTTTAAAAATTGTGCTAGAGAAAAGAAGGTATGCACCCATACTTGCAAGAGGAATTGAAATGTATATTGTATTATCTGAAAGGACATTTAATTAAATATTTTTTCATTATGACCCTATATCAAATTGGGGGAGGAGGATTGAAGCACAGAAAAGTTTTAATGAGCGAAATCTGGCAGTCCTTTCATAAGAAACAAACCAATGGTACAGATGTCCCAGAAAGGTGTTTAGTTAGATAGGTGATGGTGCATATATGTGTATTAGTTGTTTATGTATTGTCATTGCAGAAATACCCCCCAAAGAAACAAGTCAAAGGAATGAAGGTTTATTTTGACACATGGTATCAGGATGTAAATTCTTATAGCAAGGACATGGAAGATTTCATGTTGCCAGCAGGCTACAGCAAGGACTCCTCATATGGCTGCAGATAGAAGGTATAAAAAGTAGATTTGAACTTTTTTCTACTAGCTAAGCTTCACCTCCTGAAGGCACCACACCCTTCAACACAGTTACACAAAGTGGAACCAAGTGCTCAAAGCAAGAGGATATGGAGGACATTCTAGATATAAAACTATAACAATATGAGTGATGGAATTTTACTACAATAAGAAATTTTTGTAAGTTATGTCTAATCGCATCCTACACTAAATTAAAAACACAGTTTGTTGACTGATACCTATGCGGCATGGAAAATGTTAGAGCTGCACATATGTGCCTTGAGATATGCAGAAAATATACTCATCAATATATTTCTAAATACTGTTTTAGGGCAGGGAATCCCAGAAATTCCTCTGTGTACATGATACATGCTTGCACGGTGCATGCTCCTGGGTGAAGCAAAATCTGTGTAAGCAATATGTGGAATCTGAAACCTGCAGATATTGAATCATTGTTTAGGGAAATTTAATTTAGTAGATACATTTTCCACTTTTCTGATTGGCTTAAATGCCATTAATTATTGTGAACAAAATCCATGTCCCAAACCTGATACCTCCATCCCACAAAGATGCTATCACCGGATGTAAGAAGGCATTGTATTCCTGAGTGGGGAGAGAACACAGTAGTGGAAATCCTGAAACAAAGGTCAGTGAAGTTCTTACCCACGTACTCCAGGTTCATCTGTGAACAGACACTCTTTCACACGTCCTGCCTGACACTTTCAGATGCCCAGAAGAAGCATGGTAATTCGATTGCTGAACATGGGCCTGGGCTCTCACTCCACACAAACCTCCTTTTCTAGGGGGGCATCTAAACTAGTAAAGCACAAGCCACCATGGAGTAGTATAGGTAAAGACTGTGTTAAGTAAAGACAACGTTAGGTAAGGACAATGTTAGGCAATCCCATTGGCCAACCTTTCACATTTGCTTTTAAGAGCAATCTGTAACTGAAGCCTCTATGGCTAAATATAGGTCAGATTTTCTTCTATGCAACACAGGATAATATCATAGGTTTATAATAGCCACCACCCTCCTTTCTTCCTTTTTTTCCCTTTTCTTCTTCCCAAAGGAATTCATACCCCAAATCCACTTGGGGAGTCAGAGGAAGGTATATTCTCAGCTGGTGTACTCTCTAATATAGGTATTGGGGGAAGGGAATCCAAGCAGATAGCAGTGGCCTGAGACAATGCACTACAGAAGAAAAGGGTGGAGAGAATCTCCATGCGAAGAAATGGTATCTGTGAAAAGAATTTGGTTCCATCCTGGAGTATTAGTTAAAAGCAAATGTTTTGTGGGTGGTGGGAAATAAAGGAAATTGAGGTGAATTCTCTTATTTCGGTTTAGAATTAGAAGCATGGTGTGAAATTATGGTTTCCAATATGTGGCTATAGATAGTAATAGATGTATATGTCAGTGCTGCATGTGTGATGTGATGAAGAATGATCAATAGACCTCAAAATAAAACCTGAAATATTATTGATGTAGGAGGGTCATCTGTCTATGTGTTACTTTCATTGGTTAA
>LOEQ01005805.1:14401-26541 GCA_001685075.1 Bramus lutescens | reverse complement strand
AGCCGTGCGGGATCTGGGCAGGACGAAAAGCAGGGCCCGCTCCCCTCATTACTACATATTATGAGAATTGAAATAGCGAATGTCATAGAGAAAAACCCAATATGTAATGGAAAGGTATAACCACATCCTTATATGATAAAGAAAACAACGAAATGGCAAAGAGGCATTTAGTGCAGAGTAGAATTGTGTGGGCAGAAAGATGCACTTAGAACAGTTACTCTGCAGTCATTATCACCACAGCAACAAGTGACAGCAAGGAAAACTTACCACACCAATGTTTCACTTATCAGCTGATAAAATTCTCATAAATCACAAATCTTTAAAAAATATACTAGTGCCAGAGCATGATAACCTCCTGCCATATTAGCCATTCAATAAGCTGCTCTTTTTGACTAACTTGATGACAAAGAAACCAATTAAAATTACTTGCCATCTTAGCAGATGCTACTCTGAGGCCATCTCTATGGTGATCACATTTAAACTTCACACCTTGAGTGGGGCCTTGAAAGACAAACCCAAGTTGAAAAACATCTTACCAAATGTTTGACTTTTATCATCAAAACTGTTAAGGCAGGATGGATAGGAGGAGACTGAGGGGTTATCCCTGGTTGAAGAAAACTCAAATTATGACAGCTAAATGAAAAGCATGGATCAGAATGAATTCTTTTTACTTTCTTAATTGTGCAATTCTTAAAAATTGAACAAGTTTTGTATAGGGAGTAGCAGTCTACCTGTATCCATTTTCGACTTTTATATTTCTTATAACTTTTGAGAAGGTTTGTACTTCTAGGCAATGCATACTAATGAGTGAGATAATTGGGCTGAATATTAGCTGTGTATTCTTAAATGGTTCAGTACTAAAAAAAATCATTGAATCATTTTTAGTTAAACTTTTGAAGGAAGAAGTAACATGAGGGCTTGTTTGTTGGGGTTTATGTCATGCCCTGTTCACCACAGCCAGCAAGCCCCAAAGAAAATCACACAGAGGTCTCTATAAGTTTATAAACTGATTGGCCCATTAGCTCAGTCATCTTCTTATTAGCTCTTGTAGCTTATATTAACCCATAATTCTTATCTATGTTAGCCACATGGCTAGCTACTTTTCTCAGCAGGGTAGGTCATATCTTACTTCTTCAGTGGTGTAGGCTGGACTCAGGAAAGAACTTCCTTCCCAGAATTCTCCAGTTCTCATTGCCTCACCTCTACTTCCTGTCTGGTTGACCCACCTATGCCTGGCCAATCAGCATTAATTTAAAACATGTTTGACAGAATATAGACGATTCTCCTCTACTACTTCCCCCTCTTTTTAATTTTTTTTTCCTTTTTCTCTCCCTTCCTATCCTTACTGCTGAACCAGAGGCAAGTAAGTCTCCCTGTTCACTTACAAAACCATCTTTCTGGAGAGACTACTAAACAAAGTGGAGTATGTGAGTGTTCTGACAGAGAACATAGAAATCAAAGATACAGAAGCTCTGACTGTCATTGATCTGACATCTTCTAATGACTGCTAACCCCATCATAGCATTCAGCCACACAGCTTCTTTTATAATAATCTTTCCTGTTTCTGAGTATCTAAAAGTATTAGTATTGATTGGACATTATAGTTACAAAATATTGATACATTTTTATGTTATTTCTTCACTGAGCCAAGGGCTCTCTGTGTACCATTTCACTGGATATGAATATATATATACTTCTATTCCATTGTAACTACATTTCTTATACAAGTTCATGATAGTAATTCAATAAAACTTATTTGAATGAACTTAGTTACATTCAGTTCTGTATGTTTTGTCATAGAAAACTGGTAAAATATAATTTATTATCAATATGGGTGTTTCTCTTGTCAATAAATGTTCATCCCATAACATGATAGTCTTAGTTTTATGTTTTATACATGAAAAATATAGAAAATTATAACATGAAACTGCCCCTAATGCCATTTCTCTGCCCCTCAAATACCACCATTAACTTAAAATATTTTTCTCTTTGTGGGCAGATTATACCTAATTAAATCCATATATTGCATACTCTATTATTTTGTTATATTTTAAGTGTAATTTTATATTGCAACCCACCTAAGATCTCATTGTAGCACTAATTATGATTTTCACAAGTATACACTTAAATAGAGTATACACATTTGATAGAGTAACAATGTCTATTTGTTAATCTACCCATTCCACTTCCAGCACTAGAGTTTCTAATGCTGTAGAATCAAATATTTTATAAAATATATATTCAGAACTTACATTAAGCACAGCCTTGATAAAGCATTTAGATAGTAATGAACTTTTTCCCTCTCACCTCTTTGTAGAGTCATAGATGAACTAAGCTCAAAACTGTAAATTCACATCTTTTTACTGTATATTTGGCCTGAAATTTCACCTTTTCATTTAGGAATAGTAGTTACATATTTCCCAGATATCAAACTGTCATTACCAAGTTGTGCTCTGAAGCATCCTGTCTTCCTGAAATGTAGCTAACTCAAATACTGCAATTTACTGTTGGCCCTGTACATTTTAGAACACAACTATATGGGAAATTTTGAATTTCTCCCTTAACTCAGCAGTTAATATTGACACCCATTAGAATAACATGGCAGGTTAATAATCCTAGAAAATAAATATGATTCTACTACTTTCTCAGTCAGATTTCCCAGGCTTTGCCAGGCTTTGAAATTAGTGATAGAAAACAAAATATTCCATAACTCAAATTTTTCACAAAATGTTAAAAATGTAATAAACAATATATATTAGATTTTTTATTATCAATTATATAGTAAGTGTTAATTGGATATTTTTTACTTTGAAGATTACAATTGCTATAACTTCAAAGAAGTCATGGTGGTGTAGGTGCCTTAGATACTTCAAGAAATAGTTTAGAGTGAAGGGCATAAGGAAGGTTTCCAAGAGAAACAGTTGTGAATTCTCTTCCTTGTAATCTCAGATGACTTGTAGAACCTAAGGAAGACTTGCTGTTTCCTTAGATGCTGTCTATTAATTCTGAGATCATTGACTATTTTTTAGACAAGGACCTCATACTTTCTTTTGATTGGACAGCTGTTCCAACAGGTATCCTATTAATAAGGGATAATAAATACTAATAATAATCAAAATGATAAGGGACACATGACAAAGGAGGTGTCATCAGGAATCAAGAAAAATTGTACATATTTTCAAAGCTATCATTTTTGTCAAAAGCAACAGTGACCTGTAACATTTCAACAAGTAATAGCAGATCTACACATTGCATGATTATCTATGAAATGCATTTTGGTTTGGGCCTATTTGCTGCTAAAAATTCATTAAACAGAAAAAATTTCAACCAGTGTTTCTTGGTTTCCAGTGAAACTGAGGTATGTACATACTTTTTTATCTCTCTGAAAAAGACATTGTGATTTTGACTTAAATTAAAGCAGTTTTATTCTTTGAAAATGATATTTAATGAGTGGGGGGAATAGTTCATTGGAAGAAAAAATAAAATAGAATCAAGTAACGAAAAAGTCATCTTTTACAATGAAAGTTAATCTGTCTCAGTGAGAGCTAAAACTGCAAATGAGAGAACCTTCTTGGTAATATGAGGCATTCTTCATGCAGAGAGTTAATGCAGAGGATCCTAGGATAGACCTGAGATTAGGCAGAGTAATTTGTTTAAAATCACTGTCTACTGGATGGGAACACAGACATGTACGGACATTGTTTAGTAGATATGGAACAAGATGGATTTCTAAATCTCAATAGTCAGTGACTTAATAGGAGCAGCCATATTAATGTGTGTGCTTGTGTGTGTATGTGCATGTGCCTAAATATAAAATTGGAATTTAGAAGAGAAAAAAAAATCTGAAATCAAATTATTTGGGTTGAAATTAGAAAACTGTTAGGATGGTTAAACTCAAAAACATCAGATATAATTTTGTAAAATTACTTAAATATAGCAATTATGAAGATAAAACAATTTCAAGCGTACAAATTACATGGATTGTATCTCACAAACCATTCAATAGATGATGTTGTTCTTAACATTTAGTAGTCCTGCTTTTTAATTAATTGTTTGGCAAAAAGTTTGGAAAATAAATAAAAATATTAAGGATGAATAAACACATTCAATTATATTTGTTAGTATTGATAAATCATTGATGTACACCATATTTCATATTAAAGCATTTGACTTGATAAATTTTATGATATACATGCACTTGTATGCATGTCTCTTTCCACAGACAATCAAGGTAATAAACATATTTCTCACCGCTGAAAACTGATCTTTGGAAAATCATCCCTGTTCTTTCTCAATATTTCCTATACTCAAAGGCAATGAAACTTTCAATGCAATTTGATTTGTATTTACTAAAATTTTATGCAATTGGAATAATAAACTTTGCAGTCTGGCTTCTTCAATTCAGTATAATTCAGATTCTTTTTTTCTTTTTTTTTGTAATGGATGCATCAAAGTTTTTTGCATTAATCACTGAATAGTACCTCATAGTCTCTATCCATTCACCTGGTACTGACACTTGGATTGTTTCCACCATTTAATACTATGGCATAAAATTTATTTTAACACTGTGTGCATTACTTTTTATGCATAAATGCTTTTGTAATCCCTAGGAGTGGGAGAATTGAGTCCTACAGTGAGTGTATGGCTGGCTGAGTAGGAAACTAACAAATCATTTTCTAAAGTTTGCATTATTTTGTTTTATCAGTTTGTGATAGTGCCACTGGCCTACAAACTCACCAATGCCTTTTAAGTTCAAGTATCCTATTAATAAATAGTATGAAACAAATTCCACTTGTAACTTTAATTTTTGTCACCAGATGACTAATGATTTTGAGACTTCTTTATGCCTGTCCACATGGCTGCATTTTTAACATGAAGTTTAAATTTCTTACCCAAGTTTTAGAAAAAAAGTAGTTGACTGATTGATTATTTTAGTAGTGAGAGTGCTTTTCTCAGTATAGATACAAAGCATGTTGCAGAGGTGACTCACAAATGTGTGTTTTCCCCCCTGTAGTCTCTAGTCTCTCTTTCGAGGGCATCCACTGACATTTTGGAGTTTTAGATTGTCTTCACCTACTTTTGAGTCAGGAAATGCAGATCGGCTTCCATCACTCTTTTTACAGAACTTGTGCCTCTCTCAGCACTCAGCCCTGTTGCCAAAATTGCGATCAAAGGACTATGGAGGGTATGAAGTTTTGCCCAATTTACAAACTGTAATGTTTGCCCACAGTGTTTTCATAGACGCTATTTGAAAGCATTAGACTCATGATTCAGAGATAACAAATAATTTATCATTCCCAGAAATAGCATTAGCCAATGCATCAACTTTAGTGTATCAGTGCCAAAGTCCCCATTTCCATGAAGAGAATTGAAGAAGACTAAATTTGGTAAAGCCAAATATTTTTCTGTGATTTTAACCATTATTGCTCTTTTCTCTTGAGTGAGGCTGCAGTGTTTGCCATAAAACCATTTTTTTAAAAAAACATGGCTCGAGTAATGATCACTTAATCATGTTTGTAATAGTGATGGGATCTAAGAGAGTCTTTGAGAGATATTTCCCAGTAGTGACTCATTTGTTCTGGTTGTTTCTATCAGTGGGTTGCAGAGATTGGATGTTGACAAAGCCTTATGGTCACTTTCTTAATCTTTCCGGGTTTGGTTGGTTATCAGCTGCTTACCACCTTAAAGAATATAAGTGTTTTGGAAATATTTTGTGAATATTTTACTTTACTACTTCGTTTATCTGTTGTTTGAGGTAAGGTCTCATGGAAATAGCTCAGATTGGCCTCACATTCATAATGTAGATCAGACTGTCTCTAGAAGTCATTCACCTTCTCCTGTCATGGCCTCATAAGTACAAAAGAAAGAGTGCACCAACAAGTCCAAATTTTAATAGAATTTGGGGAAAAAAATCTCAACCTTAATTGGTAACTCTCTTTGTTGCACACCTTCTTTCATTTTTTTCTCATTTCAAATTTTAATTTCATGGATTTGATTACTTATTTTTTTAAAGCTCACTGGTGGTTTGTGGGTATAAATAACCTTTTATTTTGTATCTTAAAGTTAGTTTTTAATTGGTTCATAGAAACATAAAAGCTGTATGTATCAAAACTTTGACATGATTTTTGATATACCTACATACTAAATAATGTTCAAATCAGGTTAATTCCATTTATTTCCTTAAATATTGATTTTTTGATAATTCAAGTTTCAGAATACTTTCTTGAACATTTCTAAGATGTACTCAGTATAATTGATGTTTATGTTCACCATAATCTTCAATCACATGCCACTTTTTGTTCTCTTTAGATGTCTTGGTAGCCATTGATCGACCTTCCCATTCCTTCCTGTGCCTGGCTGATCTTGTTTTCTCTCATTCATCTCCCAGCCCTTGATTTATGTGAGATCAAATCTTCTAATTCTACAGGCAAAAGGCATTTCATAGCTATTTTGAGTGTTTTTAAAGTTTTATAAATTTCATATATTTATTTCTTTTTATTTATTTATTTATAGATACTTGAATATGTACAGTGTGTATGTTGGGGGGTTACCCACGGTGGCCAGAATATGGAAATTGGAGTTATAGATAATTGTGAGTGGAGCTATGTGGATTTGGGAAACCAAACTCAAATATTGTGGAAGAGCAGAGGACAGATTTGAACTGGTGAACTCTTTCCAGATGTTTCAAAAATACTTTTGATTAATTTTACATTAATTTATTACTGTATTCTAGTATTCTTTCTTCATTGACCTCTTTTTCTTTATACTTTTCTTAAATATTTTATCAATGTTAATAATCAGTAATATAGGCCCAGGCTCTAGGAATTTTGTGAAAGAAAAGGCAAGAGGAATATAAGGCCTTATAGAATGAGGAGAGCTGTGAAATATTGATTTCTGGGCAGGACTTTGCTGCTGTGCCTACAAACTCATAACAACTGAGGTTAATTGCACAAGATTTTCACAAAATCAAAGCAGTCAAAATTCAAATGAAAATGGGAGAGGGACTCCCAAGACTCCATCTCAATTGAGCGAACAATTAGCAGCTGATTCATAACGAGAGATAGACAGTCACTCTACTTTGAGGACATAACTCATGACCCAGAGAAAAAACACATACCCGTGTGCACATTGGTAGCACTATTTGACTCGTAGTGTTATTTATTAATAACAATAACAAAAAAGTGATACAGTTGAAAGTGAGATAAAGTGGGGAGTTACTAAATGGAGTTGGAGATGAAGTGGTGGATGGATATGGTTCATATGCTTATATAAATACATAAAACTTTTAAAGAATAAAAATATCATTTAAAATGTATTTTCTTTTTAACACAAAAATTTTGACCTTATCAGTGTTGCTTCTGCTTTCTTGAACTTGCTTTGCACAGCTTAAATAATATTATAATGCTTTCCGTACAAGTTCTAACATTTACACCAGTTCAGATTAGTTTTCAGGTTTTTTACTTTTCATTTCTTCTTCTCTTATATATTACATCCTGAGCAGTTTCCCCTCCCTCCACTGCTCCTATTTCCACCTTCTTCCTCCCCTGTCCTCCAGCTCCACTGCTCCTCAGTTTTCTTTGAGAAAAGAGCAGGCTTCCCAGGGATATCAATCACACACAGCATAACAAGGTTGGACAAGACAACCCAATAGGATAAAGGGGTCCCAAGAGCAGACCAAAGAATCAGAAACCCCTCTCTGATTGTTAGTAATCCCACAAAAACCAATCTTAAGCTAAACAACCACAGCATGTATGCAGAGGACCTAGTGCAGACCCATGCAGGTTCGCATTTTTTAAATACTGCTTTTTTTTGCATGTTTGGTTGGAAAACAAACATTGTTAGATATTTTTGGGTGGTGAGTGATTTTGTATTTCTATACACATTGTACATTTCTTCTGATTCACAACCAGTCGTGCTGAATTCGTTTAGTTTTAGTGGATTTGTGCTGTAGGAGGCCGCTCATTTGTTTTTGTAATTTTCTGCCCATGCTTAAACAAGATCCTATTTCTTCCTGGCTCATTTTGAGTCATGAATATTTTCACTCTGGTTTTGTAGAACAGGCTTTATTTAAATTCACTCTCTCTTGTAATCATTGTGAGCATATGGAGGTGTTTGTGTTGTGTGATATACATATGTGTTCATGTGTAAACATGTGAACGAGTGCTTGTACATACATGTGTTTCAGCCAAAGTTGGTCATCAGGCATTTTTATGAAACATATATAGCTTAAAAATGGGGGTTCTCTCATTTTATCTGGAGCTCACTGATTTCACTAGAGTGCTTGTCCCACAAGCCCCGAGGATCCTTCCGTTTTTACCCCCCCCCAAAACTGGGGTTATAGCAGCATGCTTGTGTTTTTAAGAGTAGCACAAGGATCCTAACTCAGCTCTTCATACACACACAGTCAATACTTTACCAAGACATTTCCTTCATTCCTGAATATGAATTATTTTTGTTTACCATTCACGTATTTGCACTGATCCATCTTCAAACGAATATTGTGAAGAGATCTTCTGTATATATTGAGAGTCCCTCTGTGCAGTGTCCTCTTTTCTGGTACCAAGATGGGGAATCCCAACAGCTTTCGTTTTTCCCGACTCCAATCATGATTGTCTCCGCTGAGAAAGACACTTCAATTTTGCCAAGATTCTTCTATTCCTTGTCATGCTCTGGAAATTCCTCCTGAGAGTTTCTTATGAAAACTGTGGGGTTTATCTCATTTGCTTCCCAGCTCTCAGAGATCACTGTCCTTTCTCATTCAAAGTCCAAAATTTTTATGCTTGGCTTTCTGTGCATTGTATTGATTTTCAAGTTATTCTCAGAAGTTAGTCAAATTTGTCTATTGTCAATCTGTGTGGGTCATGACTGTTCAATACTTATCTTTTTATTTGCTTTATATTACTTATGTAATTGTATATACACAGAGATCAGAAAGGGGTCATTGGGTCCCATGAAATTGAAGTCCCAGGTATTTTTGGGTATTAGGAGCCAAACACTGGTCTTCTGATAGAGTAGTAAACATTCTTAACTGCTGAACCATTTCTCCCACTCCATAAGTGCTCATTTTTAATATGGAAATTATATTTCTCTTTAAACCAACATATTTGGATTCTATTAGTATTCAATCACAATTTATTTTGCCTAGGAATTAAATATTTCTAAACTTCCTTTGTTTTAACTAGATAAATTCGAGGAATAATATATATATATGATTGAAATCCCAATACCTTAGAAAAACAAGAAATGATTGAGAGCATCTATTCCATTTCTACTGTTTAGAGAATGAGTAAGAATAATAAAA
This sequence comes from Bramus lutescens, assembly GCA_001685075.1. Classification (NCBI taxonomy): domain Eukaryota; kingdom Metazoa; phylum Chordata; class Mammalia; order Rodentia; family Cricetidae; genus Bramus; species Bramus lutescens. The sequence goes on along the minus strand of LOEQ01005805.1, from coordinate 17,240 downwards.
GGGGGTGGCCAGTACCCACCCAAATAAGTAGCCTGAAGATGGACACTTAAAAGAAATCCCACACTAGCTCAGAATTGAATATAATAGACGCTTATGTATTTAGGGGTAGACTCACAAATCAATATCCTCTGCTGGAACGGAGAACAGCAACTGAATCCTTCAGCCAGAAAAGAGGTCAGACACATGTTTTACATCAGCATAAATAGTATAAGAGGCCACACCTTTGTGGGCAGTTAACTTAAAGGCTATTGGCTGTAGAATCTCCTACAGCAGTAGTCATCTTATTTGTGTTAATCTGGGTTGACTGAGGTTTTCTGTCTTACCCAGTTCCTTCAGTAGTTAAGTCCCAAAGAAATCACACTGAGTTCTATATTAGTTATAAACTGATTGGCCTATTAGCTCAGGCTTCTTATTAACTCTTACAACTTATATTAGCCCATTATTCTTATCTGTGTTAGCCACATGACTCAGTACCTTTTTCAGCGAGGTAGTCACATTTTCCTTCTTCTGTGGCAGGGTCCCAACTGCAGAAAAAGCTTCCTTCTTCCCAGAATACTCCTGTTCTCATTGACCTGCCTCTACTTACTGTCTGGTTGTCCCACCTATACTTCCTGCCTGGCTATTGGCCAATCAGCATTTATTTAAAATATAATTGACAGTATATAGACATTTTTCCCACACCACTTCCCCCCTTTTTTTAAATAACAAGAACTATGAATTTAATATCCTTTTTTAAGCTTTTCTTCTATTAGCCATAACAACTTGTAACCAATATTCAAAACATAGGAAAATAGCCATAGTCCATTTTGGGGGGAATATGGGCATTGTTTTCCTAGCTATTTCCTGCTAGTTAGTTTAGAACTTTTCTGACTCACCCAGTCCCCCAGCCATTTAGTCCCAAGAAAATCATATAGAGGTTTACCTTAGCTATAAACTGATTGGCCCATTAGCTCAGGCTTCTTACTAACTCTTATAACTTATATAGCCCTTATTAGCCCATTATTCTTATCTGTGTTAGTCATGTGGCTCAGAACCTTATTCAGCGGGGCAGTCACATCTTGCTTCTTCTCTGGTTGGGTCAGGATTGTGGAGGAATGGGCTTCCTCCTTCCCAGAATTCTTCTGTTCTCATTGACCCACCTCTACTTCCTGTCTGGTTGTCCCATCTATACTTCTGTCTGGCTACTGGCCAATCAGCATTTATCTAAAATAAAATTGACAGAATACTGACAATTCTCCCATTCCACTTCCCCCTCTTTTTTTTAAACAAAGGAAAATATACATAGTCCATTAATTTGTTGTTTGGGTTTCTGTCCTGCCCCATTCCCACAATCATTAACTCCCAAAGAAATCACACAAAGGTCTACATTAGTTATAATCTGATTGGCCCATTAGGTCAGGCTTCTTTTTATCTCTTATAACTTATATTAGCCCATTATTCTTATCTGTGTTAGCCACCTGGCTTGGTACCTTTTTCAGCGAGGTAGTCACATCTTGCTCCTTGTGTGGATGGATCAGGACTGCAGACCTTACCCGAAGGAGGAAGGGTCTTAAGAGGACAAGAGTAACTGGGTGCTTTGCTTCCTGTCTGGTTGTCCTGCCTATACTTCCTGCCTGTACTGGATAATCATCATTTATTTAAAATATAATTGACAGAATATAGACATTTGTCCCACACCAAATCTGAGAGCGGAACCAGCCATTACATAGATGTCCAGTGTTTTAATTCCTCAACTCTGGTAGCATATAACTTAAAAAGAATGACCTGAGGGCTTACTTATGTTCAGAATGAAAGCATATTTCCATCCAATGATTTCTTTCATGATTAAAATCTACCATTTGCTCAAATATTTGAGAATTCACTGTGCTGATCAACATTTGTTTGAGAATCACATACGCACACAGCAATAAAAGCACTAGTAATAGGGAAAAATTTGAATTTTATTTTCTGCAAGTAAGTATTGTCACTTCAAGGGCTTATTCTGGTTTGTGAAATTCTCTGTCATCCAAAACCGAATGTCAGTTGAGAAAGGGAGACCTAAAATAATTACAGGGGTGCTCCATAAATATAGCCATATGCTTAAAACATAAATCAAACCTTAATCATTTTCAAATGCACAGTCCATGTCTCAATGGAATAGAGAAGAAGAATCTGAGTACTCTTTTATATATTTTAATTAATTGAGCATTGAAACAATAAAAATAAACTTGAGACTTCATCACTGTGCTCCAGTCAACTAAGTTTTTCTTTTCCCCCTCAGGATTTACCCTTCTCAGAGCTGCCTTTCTCTTTATTTCCTAACATCATGTGCAAGATGTCCTCAATAAAACATTTCAGTTTTATAGCTCATAATCTTAAATCTCTCTCTTATCTATATTCTAATCTAATATTAACTTTATAAATTTTGGCTGGTATTGAAGCTTACTGGCTTTCCACAGCCTATATAGTCTGTCAGTCATTAGTAGATCACAACCTCAAAAAACTCACACTAGGTGTTTGGGCCTTGAAGATTCATGTTATGACACTGAAGAACTGGTAGGGGAAAAAATAAGGGTTGGCAACCACAAGAAATAGTTGATAAATCATCAGATGTGCCTTTTGTTTTATACCTAATATAAGAAAAGGGTTAAAGTTGCTATGAATTCATGGCTAGTCGACAAGATGATATGTGGCGTTCTTTATAAATTTTGGGCTTTGGTGCGGGAGAATTGTCTGTAATCTGTCAATCATGTTTCAAATAAACGCTGACTGGCCAAGCAGGAAGTATACGTGGGGAAAACCAGACAGGAAGTAGAAATGATGCAATGAGAACAGGAGGATTCTGGGAAGGAGGAAGTTG
>LOEQ01005804.1:39637-51286 GCA_001685075.1 Bramus lutescens | reverse complement strand
ATGGGAGGGAAATGGGAGGAGGTGGAAATTTTTAATAAAAAAAAAGAAAAAAAAAGGAAGAATTCAGTCTAGAAAACAGACAGTTTAGTAAAGTAAGCATACCAAATAGCATTTGGAACCAACTGTCAAGAAAGGCAGTTTAGAAGTATGGCAAATCTGTGTTTCTATGACTATTTATGAAGTGGATAACATATCTGCAAATCACAGGTGACACCTTGCCCTCCTAAGTCATGGTAAACTGAATCTCCAATTTGACTATCCTCATGACCCTCTTGAAAATCTTGCGGGAAAAGTCTTTTAAAAATGAAGATCCTTTACTTATGTGAGTTTGTGACAACTGAGTTGGTGCCCTGGTACATTGGTTTCAGAGAGAGCAGAAATAATCCATCTCTTGTTTCTACAATAATCTCTAGTTTCTACAATAATCTCTTGTTTCTACAATGTTTAACTAGGAAAGGTACACTCATTGTAGACACCATGACTGAGACACAGTGACAGCGTCCTTTGTTCCCTTGCCCAACTCAAGAGCATATCTTCCAAGACGTAGCTGCAGTTTTCTCTGTTTCCCTCACATCTAACTTGCTCACGTAGTATCACACAATATTCATGAAGGCTGACATGACAGAAGGAATACAGATACAGACATGCCCACTGCACTTCCAGATATGGCACTTAGCAATTCATAGCTAAAGAATCACTTCTTTATCATTTTACATTCTTCTTGTTTGGAACGCGATGTGAAATGTGTTGACCTGTGAGAGTTCTATTAAATGAGTACTAGCTACATATACTTTTTGGAATTCAATGTAACCATGCTATCATAATTATATATATATATATATACATTTTACTTTAGGAAAATAAAGAATGGGAAGCCACCTTTGTATTTAAACAATTGAAGTGCTGTCTATAGTGTTAGCAACACAAACATATCATTATCAAACAATGTAAAGATAAATATGAATCATGAAAATAAGATCTATGTCTGCATTGTAGCAATATGAAATTTAATCCTTTAATTCTAAGATGCCCTTAGCTGTGTCACTGTTCTAGGAACATCACCAAAGATTATTTCCATAAGCAAACATAATACAGACCATAGAATTATACATACCATAAATGAAATGTAAATAATGTATCTTCAAAATTTTGTGGTATTTTAATTATGCTAGTCATCTTAATGTTGCTTTCCTTGTTTCTAGAATTATCAGAGAAAACCAATCTCAACATTTGAGATGTGATTCTTTTTTATTTCAAATTAAAGTAGAAGGAAAAAACCACTATAACATAGAATAATATGTCTGACATGTGGTTTTCCTTCAGGAGATATTGAGGTTTTAGATTTTCCTAAGTCCCTTGGAAGCTTTAGGGTTCTTACGATGCCTGGAGTCGATTTTGAGCAACTTTCCAATTTCCTTTAGAGAATCTTAATTCAAATTCAACAAAACACTGAAAACAGGAATGCTTTGGGGGCAATCATACTTCTCCAAGGGCACTGAGATGAGAGTCCCCACTGAGGAGCTGGAAGATGTAAATAATGTATCTCTCTACTAGTGTAATATGTTAAATGGCAATGATGTTAGAACACTGTTTCAAGTTCTATTCATTTCATTGAATTATTACAACAAGGTGTGCAAGGCTTCATCAGTTACAAAAATTCCATTTAGGGCTTCAAATTTTATAAGATTTTTAATGCTTTTTGGCATTAACCCTCCTGATGAGATTAAGCCGTTAGTGACAAGTGCTCAGGCATGTGTTACAGTCCCAACAATGCTCACTCTCTCCATTCAACCAGAAACTCATTCCGTATCAATTGTATTATATATCGTTCTAGGTATGGACAATACAGTGGTGAGAAACATCAAAAGTGCGTGTTCACCTTCTTCTGTCCCAACTGAAATCATGAAGCTATTCTATCCCTTCGATTACTAGGCTTGAAAACTATAAAAGCTGTTCAAATATTGTCCACTCATGATCACACTGGGAGTCATTGATGAAGGCATAGAATCCATCCTGTTCCCTCATGGCTTCCATACAGGACTCGATGCTAAAGAACATCTTTCCTTACCAGTTTATTGATATTGAAGTTTTAAAATATAACAGTAACAGTTATGATGCTTGGTTTCAATCCAATATCGAGTTTGTAGAATGATTTGATTCTTGAAAACAGAAAGAAATGTAGAAAAAGAAGTATATTCCCTGTATTTCAATAAACAGAAATATTACCCCACTTGGTGAATTTAAATCTGTTGCAGTCCTTGCTACCTTCGACAGTCATTTATCCTGATTGTCAAACTTCTTTAAGTTTGCTTTTAAGGCATTTGAAGAACACTCTAGATGTTATGGGCAATTCTCTTGTTTCCTACTAGACTAGGACTTTAGTTTCCTATTCTGGGATAGCTTGAGCTCCAGCGGACTCTGTTGTTGAAGGTATTGTTCAAAGCCTAAACTTCACTTGGTGAGTTTGTTCTTGTAAGTGGACAGAGGCAGAGTCTATAGACCGCTGTTGTGTTTCTAACCAATGAACCATACATAGTCTTATTCTCTATTTTATTTTTATTGAAGACTAAAGAGTTCTTCACTGTAAAACCATGTTTTCTCCCTGGTTCTTATAATCTTGTAAAGGGACACAAGAGTTTAAAAGAAAATTATGAAATTATACTTAATGAGTATTTCATATTAGAAGTAGAAATAGAATCTAATTGTCGAGTCTGTGGGTATCTCCTGATACATCATTCTTCTCAACTCTTATACACGGTGCTATTTAAAAAATAATGCTATCATTCACTCAATATTTTGTGACAAGAGCTAGTCACTTATACTTGGTATCATCACCTTTAATCTTTCATGTCGTACAACAGTAAGTATTTCATTTGGGTATCATTTTCATCTTGAATTCACAATAGCCAACTACGCATCTCACAAAGTTGGGAACATTTCTGCTAACTTTCTTTGTTAAAAAAGATTTAATGAATAGCGCTATGATTTATCAATTCCATTTGAATAATCACTATTGTGATTCACGAAGATGAAAGAGACTACATCTTCTATCATATTTCCTTGTCCTTCTTGGGATAGTTAGTCATGATATAAATTATTTTAATATAGATATTTAATTTAATGAAATGAAATTTGCAGTGATGTCAAATGCATAAATTCTTAACTGCAAGTAAAAAAATTCAACACGAAACTTTAATAAAATTCTGCAGTAAGCCATCCTGAATGATAAGCCTGTAGAAAATTATAACAATAGATTATGAAATCTCAACCTACATATCATCTATAATTTGATTGCATGTTATGAAATAAGATAATATCAACTATTATGGTACGGAAAACATTCCAATGACATCATTTCCTCTAAATGTTTACTATATCATCATATTTTACCAGCCTTTATTATAAATCACAGAAAAAGAGCTTAAAATATATAGGCTGTTGCATAAGAAATAATAATTTCAAGCAAATATATTTATCTATTTGCTAAGCATTTTGAAACCATAATTTTATACCTATTTATTTTTGACTGTGTCCTAAAGATGATACTGTACTTGAAGGATGCTAATGTGCTCAAAATCTGAAAGAATTTGCTAGTCAACATTTTGATGAGTCATATTCAATAGTTTGCACTTTAGAAACTCATCATGCTGCACATAAGAACAACAGTAAGGTTAGGAGGTTCTTTGGGAATCCAAAACACAAAAGCCACCCAAAGTACTTGCTTCTCTAGAACTAGAAGATTAATGGTAGGTCTGGAGAAATGGCCTCAATGAGGAGTGCTTACTGCTCTTTCAGACCTGAGTTAAGCACAAACACCTTCATGTTTCTTCTCCTACTTTCTATGTTTAAATAGGAAGTTTAAATTTTTTTATTTAAAATAGATTCGTCTCTCATATAATGCATCCCAGACACAGTCTCCCCTCTTTCCACACCTTCCAGCTCCCCCACCTCCCCTCATCATCAGACTCTCTTCCCCGCAGCTGTTTCCTCTTTAGAAAGAGCAGGCCTCCAAGAGGCTGCAACCAAATAGGACGAAACAAGACACAGTAAGACAAGGCAAAACCCTCATCATGGCTGGACAAGGCAACACAATGGGAGGAAAAGAATCCTAAGATCAGGCAAAGGTGTCAAAGCCACATCTGCTCTTACTGTTAGGAATCCCACAAAAAAGTCCAATTAATAGCTGTAGCATATATGCAGAGGACCCTGGTACAGACCCATGCAGGCCCATGCTTGCTGATTTAGTGTCTGTTGAGCCCATGTGAAGACTGCTTAGTTGATTCTGTGGGCCAAAAATCTATAATATCATATATTATATATGTGACCAACTTTGGGTATATACTTAAATGAAGTTTTCAGAAAGAGACAAAGGCTAGCTCTGCCCATAGGTATACTAGTCAGATTTTCGTGTTTGTTGCTCTGATACAAAACAACTTAAGGACAGAGAGATTTATTTTGGTTCTCAGTTTTAGTTCATTGTGACAGGGAGTAACAAAGCAGAGCAGTTATATCATGGCGGCCAGGATGTAAAAGAGTGTCTGCAGTAGTCCCCCCCCCCAATTTGTTCCTTTTGATTCCCCATACTGTGGGAAAATGTCTCCTATATTTATAACTGGTCTTTCCTACTTAATCAATTCTCTCTGTAGAGTTGCTGGAGGTCACATCTGTAAGCACCTTACTGATTCATTAGATACTTCTTAGTTCAGTCAGCTCTACCATCACAGAAGGTATGCAATCATTATTAAAAAATAAATAAAATTATATAAAAAATAAAATTAAAAAATAAAATAAACATATCTGAAATCTGATAACACATATCACTGTAATACTGAGTACTGTGTAAGAAACATCTTTACTTTCTCAATAGCAAAATGACAGATAGAGAAGTTATGTTGGTCACTTTGTATAACTGCCTAGGGATCTTTGTCCAGAGACTTGCTCTTTAGGAAGCATTAGCCGAGTAAGAAAAAGTAGATAGCATCTATCTGAGAAGAGATGAGACACAACATACATGAGCATCTGAAGCTCTTGTAACAAGACTATGTCTAGACAAAATGGCTAAAAGAACTAAAATGGGCATTTCCCAAAATAAAATTTTCTATAAGGACAGTGACCAGGAAAAGAGTTCTTACCTTCATTATCAATGAAATGGAAATTAAAACCATGTTGAATGTGTATACACACCTAGGAGAACAGCTCAAAGGAGACATTTGATCTCTGTGTCAAGAAAAATCTGAACCACCTAAATTTACATTCACCGCGAGTGAAAATTCCACGTTTCCAAGTGACCTATATTTATTCATAGTCGGCTGCTCCGCTTCCAGTTTGCACTTTCGGAAACTCACTCATTTCCTCAGTAAACACGTAGCCTGAGCGTGTTCATGGCAGTGTTATTTCTGCACCACTGAAAACGTTAAGTAAGCAAATAATCTACCTATAATAAAATCAAGAAATATATAGGGGCTTCCAACTACAACAGAATGGAGCCATGCATCATTTTGGACCCATGATGAATGTAGAGAGCTCTCATAACCAAATTTTGGGAAACACACACTACACACACACACATACACACAAACACAGACTCTAAATCACACACTTCTGATTTTATTTAGTATTGATCACTGTTTGAAATTTATACAATCTACAGTTTTTGATGTGAGAATCATAGTTACCTTTTCAAAGAAAGTGATACTGACTGGGCTGCCATGTTGGTTTTGTTCTTGTTTTGACACTAATTTCTAATATGTATTGAATTTCTCCAAACCCAGTGATCTCTTCACTTAGCCTAGGACATGTCAATAAAACGCTTCATCTAAAAGTGAAAATAATAGATAAGTGGTGTGTTGGCAACATGCATCAGAGTTGAAATATGCTTGTTGTTTTCAGTGTGTGCCTGTTTGCTGTATATAGGAGAGTTAGCTGACACATCCCTCATAGGCTAACTGGAAGACCAGTGAATAGCTTTAAACACAGGTTTCTGAATGTATGGATGCAGAACACACTCGGGAAATGTTTGTGGAGGTCACATCCTCATTACTTTAGGCCAAAATCCATTGCACGTTTGGTATTATTTAATAAGAGTATCACTACTCCGTTCAGAAGGGTTGGGCACCGCTAATTAAATGGAGTTAGTCTCGATGTTACCTCTGTCACTGCTGTCAAAATCTATTCTGCATCCTATGAAAGGACTCATGGAGCAGAAGCTTGACTCAACTAACTTATTTCATTCAATTAAAATTAAATTACACAATTGACTTTTTTCTTGTCTTTTCTATATAACATTTTAGTTAATTGCTTAATTAAAACTGAAGCTTGACATTTGTTTCCTTCTCTTTAGGAAAAAAAAAAAGAAAAAGAGGAGAGAGACATGTTCTTTGCCACTTTCCCAAAAGCTGCAGAAATAATTGCCATTACCAAAAAAGAAATGGGTCACTCCTTTCCATGAAGAGCTTTTAAAGACGTGCAAGATTATTACAGAGCCAGATGCCAGCTTCTGAGATGATGTGACTAAGTGTAACAAATACTTCTAGTTTTTGTTGCACTAAAGGTAAATTGTTAGCCCAGATTGATCATCTTTCTTTTCCCTAACATCTTTATCCATTCTCAATAGCCATGTTGCATGTGGAAATGTGATTGCCTGCTAGTGGCAGTGGCCTCTTATCTTAGTGATCCAGGCTTCTTCAATATAACTGACATTTATACAGTGGTTACTTTTTTGCCCCCTCAACATTTTTTTGGGTGAAATCACAAACATTTTTATTTTTATTATTTATTTATTTATTATTATTATTATTATTAAAAATTTCCACCTCCTGCCTGCCTTCCANGTTATTTCGGGGTATAAGCTAGCCGTGCGGGAGCTGGGCCGGACCAAAAGCAGGGCCCGCTCCCCCCTTCACTACACATGAGCATACCATTTATGTCCCTGTGCAGAAACTGTCTACATTTTTTTCATATTATACAGTTGCTTTTTTTTTAAATACATGTCTACTTATCATTCCTTTAGTTCCTATTCTTTTTAAGCTACTCTTGGGTTCATAGCATGAGAGGCCACAAGTGATCTCTCAGCTGTTCATTCTTCAGAAACTTTGTAGTCTTCTAACAACTCTGTCCACTGTTGGCTTTGAAGCTGTTGCTTTTTCTCATGATAGCACCAGTCCTCCCTTACCCGGCGTGCACCACACTTAGTTTCTTTCTTTTGGGGCTCTCTTTTCTATTCTCTACATTTCTCTGAATGTTGATCCTCAGTGTGCAGCTGAGTACTTAATATATTTCTAATCTTCCCTTTATACAGTTTTTGTTCTATGTAGCACTTTCAACTATTATTCACCTGTCAATACTGTCAAATTAATAATCTCAGAAGCCTTATTGGAACACACACACGCTTATTCCATAGGTGCCTTAAAGTTCTCATATTCAAAACAAATTCATTTCTCCTTTCCTGGAGATAGACTTTCCCTTGATCACCTCCGTGAGAGTTTCACTGGGAATAAGCTAGAAAATTGGCAGGCATCCTTGCCTTCTTCATCTTCTTTACATACATATTCCATTAATTAGCAGGGGCTACTCAAAGGGCTAATCAGTGGTTCTCAGCCTTAGTTGCTAACTATGATCACCAGGGGAGATTTAAAAATATCCTAGATCAATTAAGGCAGACTTTTTGTGCACAGAGCTTGGGAACTTGTTGTTTGCATGTGCAGAGAGGATGGGAAACCACTTTCTAATAGTTTTGAATACATTGCTTGCTTTTGGAGTTACCACTGCTCCACCTCAGGTACTCATCATCGCCATTGCATATCTCCTGATGGACATTGCACTTTCCATGCTGTTTGTGTCAGCTCCATTCTCAACCTGGTCATCCCAAAGCTACACTTTACACATTATCTCACGTGCGTCTGCTGTTCCTATATACTCCCCTGGCTCCAAACTCTTCAGTGGTTTTCTATCAAAAAGAGAACAAATCCAAGTTCTTTAATCGGGCATGCAAGCTTATTTTGTTTACTCTCTGCTTGACACTTTTTAATGTTGACTACCACTTTTCTTTCTTATGTAATTTAACTGCTCACTCACTTTCTGTACATAGATGGTTTCTTTTCTGCCCCTGTTCAAGAGAGCAGTCCTCTGCAATCCTCTAACTAGGATAACACTACTGTGAGACTCACTGCTAATCCTATTCTCTCTCTCTCTCTTTCTCTCTCTCCTTTTCTCTCTCTCCATTGAATTTCTTTTATTATTATTTTAGTAGTAAAAATTTCCACCTCCTGCCCGCTCCCAATTCCCTCCCCCTTCCCCACCCCCCTCCATTTCCAGTCCAAAGAGCAGTCAGAGTTCCATGCCCTGTGGGATGACCAAGGTCCTCCCCCCCAAATTGAGGACTAGTAAGGTGAGCATCCAAACAGACTAGGCTCCCACACAGCCAGTACATGAAGTAGAATCAAAACTCAGATCCATTGTCCTTGGCCTCTCAGTCAACATTTTTTTAAAAATTTATTTTGTTATTATATTTTCGTAAAATGTTGTTCAAACTTCGTGTGTGTTGGAGGGTTTAGAGAGATACTCAATTGTTCAGAACACTTTCTGCGATGACAGTTATGGTGGTCATATCCAGTAACTGATGGAAGCAGAGGCAGAGATCCACATCCAAGTACCAGGAGAGGGAGGTGGGCTTATATGAGTAAGGAGGAGCCAAGGTCATGATGGGAAACCCACGGAGATTATTGCCCTGAAATTGTGGGAGTTCACAACTCTAGACCCACAGCTAGAGAGCATTCATGGGAACAAACTAGGCTCTCTGCAGGTGAGGACAGTTTTGTAGCCTTGTCTTTTTGTGGAAACCTGTCAGAGGGACCAGAACCTATCCCTGGTGATGAGTTGGCTCTTTGAAGCCCGTTTCATATGGTGGGAAGCCTTCCTTGATGGAGGGGATTGGGGAAGGGGCTTGGTCCTGCCACTACTGAATGTTCCAGGCCTCGTTGACTCCAAGTCTTGTGAACATACCCAAAGGTACTACGAGTTGATATATTCAAGAACTGTGGCATGTCTGGAAGCATCTGGCATTTCAGAAACCTGCCTTCCATTCTCTGTCTCTTACAATCTTTCGCCCCCATCTTCCTCCCTGTTCCTGAGCTCTGCATGGGAGGAAGTTATAAATTATCATTTCATAGCTGAGCACACACAGCCGCTTACACTGGACACTTCATATTGGCAAAACCTTCTCTACCTATTAACTCTTTTGACAGTATATTATGAACCCTGTAGTTTTCACTTTTTTTTGATACAGATTAGTAAATGGAGACATAAAAGAGTTAACTTATTTGCACAGTTATGGAATGTCTGGGATCTCCAAGCAGATTATAATTTTCACCTTAGTAATTTATCTTAGGAAGTCACTTTCTTTCTTATCTAATATATTTTTGTATTGTGTTCAAAATAGTCCACCAGCAAGTCAGCTTCTCATATGAAACCACAGGGTGTGTTTTTCCCATTTGCTCCTTAAATCAGGCAGGATTTACTAGATTCACATCACATGCAGATGTGCAAGGCATATATCACTGTAAAAAGATATTCCTTGTCCTGACAGCACACAGACAACATATAAGTAAAAATATGTAGACAACTGTGGGTCTGAAAATGGAAATTAACAAACATTCTGCGTGTGAGGGCATTTTCATTTGTGGGTTCACAACAGGTGAACTTCAGTTGCTCGTGTACAGTTCCATAAAACCAATCTCTCAACATGGTTGTTATTTCAATTGCTATTGTATTTTTAACTGCGAGTGACTCCCAGGTACCAGCTGTCTTTTGCTCTTCAGTCCACAACTAGCCGCATTCTTTCAAAAGTACACACCGAGATCAATGACCAATATTACTTCTTCCAGAAGCTACCATCGCTTGATTTCTGTCCACCTGTTGTTCAGGTCCCGTGCAGAGGGTAAAACCTTCTGTGGTGTCGCGTCTTGTTTTCCAGTGATAAACCCATGTGGCCTTTCAGCAAAAAGAAAAGGAGTTTCGAAGAGAGAATGGGGAAAATGATGGATGCGCCCAAAGTGATAACGTGGATGGTGAAATGCAAATTGAAAACAAATGGAGTTACAGAAGAATGGCTGTCGACAGTGTGTACTCTTGAGAGTTTGGCCATACAACCAGGGGAGCTTAGTGAAGACAAATGCATTGAAATGAATAAGAAAGATTATTCTGACAGAAAGGATCTACCTATCAAGTGAAGGTAGAATGACAAACCACCTTTGTGTAGTAGTAGTAGACAAAACATGAAGGATGTAGACACATGTAGAATGTAGACGCATGTAGAAATGAGAAACTCACAAAAAATTCTCCATGGTGACAGACAGCAGCACGTAGAGTTTTATGTTAGAATAGATAGAACTGACTCAGATTTAGGAGTATAACAAGTTTTTGAGGCACAAAAAACATTTTGCTATGTGGTGTGTGTTATTCAATGCGGAGGGGCAAGTATTATTCACCCACCTTAGTCCCACCAGATCCTTCTTTTAGTGGTTCTATGGATGAAACACAGAACTCTAGACATATTAGATAAGTGTTCTAATACTGACTTCTACTCCAGGCCTTAAGTAAGTCCCTTTTTCTCTCTCTCTCTGGTGTGTGTGTGTGTGTGTGTGTGTGTGCATGTGCAGGTGTGTGTGTATGTGATTGTGTGTATGTTTGTGTGTCTCTGTATTTGGACATTACTCTGTGTGGATGCGTGCTATGTGGTTATAAGTGTGCAGGTGTGCATACTAGTGTAAGCACTTGTGGAGGCCATTGGATGATGCCAAGTGTCTGCTTCCAATGCTCTTCATTTTGTTGTCTTTGGGACAAGGCATTACACTGAGCCTAAAGCTGGCTCTTTAGGCTAGGTTGGTTGACCAAAAAGCTCTCATTGGTGGTGGTGGGGTTGGTAGAGGGGAGGCGATGGGGGAAGAGAACATGAGGGAATGGGATGTTTGAGTTGGGAAGGGATGGAGTGGGAAAGCAATGAAAGCTATGTCTTGATAGAGAGAGCCATTATGGGTTTAGGGAGACCTGGTGCTAGGGTGCTAGGGAAATTTCCAAGCATCAACAAGGATGACCCCAAGACTCCTAGCAATAGTGGAGAGGATGCCTGAACAGGCCTTGCCCTGTAATCAAATTGGTGACCACCCTAACTGTCATCATAGAACCTTCATCCAGTAACTGAGAGAAGCAGATGCAGAGATCCACAGCCAAGCACCAGGCCGAGCTATGGGAGTCCAGTTGAAGAGAGGGAGGAGCGATCATATGAGCAATGTGGGACAGGAAGGATCGTCACCGGACAAACTGACAAAGACAGCTGACCTGGGGTCCTGGGAGCTCATGGACTCTAGACTGTCAGTTGGGAATCTGCATGGGACCAAACTAGGTCCTCTACATGTGGGTGACAGTTTCGTAGCTTTGTCAGTTTGTGGGACCCCTGGCAGTGGAACCGGGATCTATCCCTGGTGCATGAGTTGGGTTTTTGAAGTCCATTTCATATGGTAGGATGCCTTGCTCAGGCTTAATGCAGGGAATGGGGGCGGGGGCTTGGTCCCTCCTCAACTGAATGTGCAAAGCTTTGTTGACTCCCTATGGGAGGCCTTACCCTTTCTGGAAGACTGGATGGGGGGGTGGGTT
>LOEQ01005804.1:22841-39613 GCA_001685075.1 Bramus lutescens | reverse complement strand
GTTGGTGGGAGGTTGGGGTGGGGTGAAGAGTGGGACGAGGGGGCAGAGGGAGATCTGTGGTTGGTATGTAAAATGAATAAAGAAAATAATAATAAAAAGAAAGTTCTCTGGGATTTACCTGTCTCTGTCTCCCAACACTGAAGTTATAGGCATCCACAGACATGCTTTCCTTATAAGGATGCTGAGGATGTGAATTCAGGTCCTCTGCACCATCTCCCAGGTCCTTAAACAACTCTTGCTGTGAGTCTGATTCAGAAAAACAATATTGAGTTTTCAATATTTTAGTATCTTAAATGACAGTTTTACTAAATATGTATTCATTTTACTATCATATTTTTAGTTTTCTGTGTTTATTATCTAGTATTGTTGATGCTTTCAATAGTTTTTGAAATATCATAATTATCTTAATTTCACCATTGAAGAAATATTAAAAGTGGCACAATTTCAGTGTATATGATGATTTTCCACAATCTCAACAGTTGTGAAAAGTCAACCTTGCTTTTACAACCTTGCTTATACAAATGAAACAGCACCAAATCATGAACCACTACCCCAAAGTCGTTCCTGGAATTATCACCCTGCTGGGGAAGCAACAACTCCAGTGATATTTTCATATCTCCTCTTAAATCAGTGGTTCTCAGCAGTCTTAACTTTAGGATGCTTTCATACAGTTCCTTGTGTGATGACTCCCATTATAAAATTATTGCATTGCTGTTTCACAACCGTAATTTTGCTATTGTTGTGAGTCTTAATGTAAATATCTGATATGCAGTATATCTGATATATGACCCCCCCAAGGGATTGCAACCCATAGGTTAAAAACCACTGTCTTAATTATCTATTGTACATAATTTAGTTTCCTTCTATGTGTGAACTTTGTCTAATCTTCCATGTCTTTAGCAACGCTATGAGGTCAATCTTGTCTTGTTCCACCGTTTCTTTTCTTCATATCTATAAGTATATCACACTTTATTTCCTCTTAATCTGAACAAAGAGAAACAGAATATTAAGGCCTTGCTGGGCACCCTTTCTCTGTCTACATGGAAATTCAAGCATTTGTATTTTTACTTTATGATCAAGATTAAACTTATGCTGCAGTTGAATTGTGGTTATCAGTCATATAATTATATGTTCTTGTCAATGAGGGTTCAATATTAAAATGATACAACATATTATTTCGTAATGGCTACAGGATTGCTGGGTCAAACAAGATTCATCTGACTTCATCTGGTTCATGAAGGGTGCAACTTCATTCAGCTCAACTTTATTTTTGTAATAATGTCATAAGAGGGGCAGTGCTGGGATATCATGCTGAGTTATAGAGAACATGTTTGGCTCACTAATATTTCATAGGGGAAAGAGTGAGGACTGAAGGCTCCAAGTCAGAATTTGTTTCTCTCTGTGCTCTCAGCAGGAAGCAGCCCTCCTACTCTCTGTGATAACCCTATAACACTTCCTTTTCTATAGTATCCTCCATGGTATTCAGTGGCTAGTTCAATTCTGTTCCTCTGTTACTGTGGATACAACTCTGTGTAGGACACCAGATACTGCTTTTGTTTGCATTTCTTNTCTTTCCCCCCCCAAAAAAAAAACAAAATTAAAAACCAACTCATTGGACAGCAAATTACTTTCACTTACTTCCTCACATAAATTTACATACTTTCAACTCATGTATTAGACTTTAAAAGGCTTGTGTTTCCGGTTGTGTCCTGGAAGAAGGAGATAGGAAAGAGTGCAGGCAGGATTTATTTTCCTGGAAGGGAAAGGATGTGAGCAAAAGCCTCCTAGACTGAACACAGCTCGGAAGAGGCATTTCCCAGACGGAGGGGAGTCTTCCAGCTGTGGTGGGCATCGATGAAAGAAAATGTCTGGTTCTTAGCACCCCACTGTTTGATTCTTCACGTGTAAAACTGGTGGGGAACAGCAGTGGCTTCGTGTGAACCTTGCAATAAACTCTGGGGTTTGTAGATTTAGCACCTGGCAGCAGCAGCAAACTTCTGTCTTCACTGCGCTCTCTCTCAAAGGGAGGTTGGAGAACTGCACCCTGGTGGCCAGTGCAGCATCTTTGGAAGAACACAGCATCGGCTGCTTGGGTTATCCTGAATTAGAAGACAGCGCAAATGTGGGGACATGTCTCTCAGTTCTCAAATCTTCAGTCAATGACGAGACTGCTTTAGTGTTCCTTGTTACGTGCCACATAAGGACATTTTTATGTTATTATATAATGCAGCTTGAGCATGTTATTTTTCCATACCCTGATACTCAGCCTTTTTTTAATCTACCTATCATCCAGTTGGTCTCATTTGTTCCTACAAATAGTTTGTGTCTAGGCTGGCTACCACCAAAATCAGTGTGAAGACTCTAAAAAGCCTGAAGATTTATCTATCCTGTGGCACAACTAGTTCTACCTGTTTGCCTGAAAGACTTCAAGTCAACATATCCTAGACATACGTGTATATCAAAGTTTGTGACATTATTCATAATATAGGAAATAAGCTATCCGGATAGCTTATTTGTGGTTATGGATAAAGAAATTGTGGCACACATACATATTTATTGAAGTTGTATTGCTTAAAAATTGCCTTAAATTGTTAAATGCCTCTTCTCCTACTGATTTGCATGTGGCCCTTCTGGGTTTACCGAGTGAACGCTGATGTTCTGAGCACTGGAACTGTACCCTACACTGCCCGAAACCACCCTGGGCTTCAAGCATTGACGAGGTGCGACCAGGGCTGATGTGCTCTCTTTCCAGTCAAAGCCTTTGCTCTCAAAGACCTGTCTTTCTAATCCAAATTAAGGCCTCAGTTCTGTGATTTTGGTACATTTATCCTTAGCACGGTGAGATTTTAGTTTCTGCAGTGTGTGAAGTCTTGAAATTTGGATGATTTACACATGGATCCGGATTTGGGAGTTTTTACTTCATTCTTGTTTTGAATTACAATAAGCCTTCTAGATCTCAAAATGTCTCCTGAGGGTCAAAATATCAAAAATAAAACAAATTTGTTATTGTTCCTGTTACTAAAAATACACTTTTCTATTGTTTGAAACATTTACTGTATGAAATATATTTATTGAACTTTTACAGATATGAGGTTGGTTTGGCTTTAATAAAAGTACCTGATGATGACAGTGATTATGCATTGACCACTTTGTCAATCTAATGGGACAGCAGGCAGTAAAAAGTTACATAAAAATCTAAAAGATAATATAGCAGAATTATTATAATTAAAATAAAAGCATACTTTTGAATCAAGTGTAAAATAAAGATATATGCTTTACATGGAAGTCTGGAAAACAGTTTAGAGGATGATTCATATTTATAAGTATCAATTAAGGTGTTTTTAAATTTACATACAAAGATGCTAGGACATACTTGAGGTACCAATTGTGAGTTTGTTTTAACCTTAGACATGAATACCCAGAGCTTCTGAGAGGTTTATGGATAGAAGACGTACTTAGCATACTATTTCAGTCAGTACAGAGTGCTCATAAGCACACACACACACACACACACACACACACACACACACACACTGCAATTATACACTTTAATTTAAAAGCATTAATTGCCTGAACTGATGAACTGACAATCAGGGAGTGTGCATGGGACTGACTTAGGCATTCTTCATATATGTCATAGTTGTGTAGCTTGGTCCTCACGTGGGACTCCTAACAGTGGGAACAGGGACTGTCTCCAACTCTTTTACTGGCTTTCGGAACCCTATTCCTCATATTGGGTCACTCTGTCCAGCCTTAGTACATGGGGATGTGTTAAATCTTGCTGCAACTTGATATGCTACCTTTCCCTGATACTCATGGAAGATCTGCCCTTTTCTAAACAGAAACGAAAGAGCTGTGGATCGAGGGGTGGGAACAGAGAGTTTTATGATGGAACTTTGGTAGAGTTTTGGTTGTTTCTATTCAGTTAGTGGAGGATGTTCTTCACTCTCTCTAAGCTTGAATTATTTTAGGCAATAAATTTGCTATAATTCTTATTTTTAACTAAAATAATTTTGTCTATCTATTTTAGAATTAAGATTTCCCTTGGGACGTGTATTCTAAGAAATTTAGTTATAATGTATTTTAAACTAAGTCTCCTGTTCTTGTGCTTTTTGGTTTTGATGGGGGGCTTCTTTGATCTGTGAGCTTGTAATTCTTTTTCTAATCTGATAAAAAAATCTGAATTCCATTGTTCCTCAAATCAAATTGCTCTCACCTAGAGAGTCACAAATACACAAGCATACATGTAGGCACACCGCTTACATTTTTTCTGTATTTTAATAACTGACTATTCTTATGAGATAGTGAGGTCTTGTGTCTTGACATTTCTTGATGACTTTAAACCACATGCCAAGCATTCTGTAATCTGTTCATATTATGAAGATTTCTTCTGAGATGTAATTAGGCTACTTAGAATCAATGATACTTCTTTTAGGTCCTGCGTTATAAGGACTTTTTTGTGTGTGTGGGACCAAACTGCACTCATGGTTAAAAGGAAGCTTCCAGTCTAAGAATCTTTTTTATTCTTATAACTATGTGTTGAATTATGAGTGTTTCTGTATAATTGCTGGAAATTGATAGCATTCCTGGCTGGTATATACACTGGAGATAATTGTTTTCAATACTTTTTTTTTGAAGGTACTTTGTTTACCATGTGGGGATAGTTTCTTTACAAAGCTGTTCTTAGTGTTTTCTTTAAATGATTTCTCCATAGCAACCTTCTGTAGACCTGCAGAGTGCCTTCGTTGTGTGTTGTTCCCTCTTGAATCTCTGTTTTGTGGTGCAGTTGCTCTCCTCTCTGCCCTACACTTAGGACACCTACATGACCGTCCTCCTCTTCCACCACAGCCTGGAAGCTTTCTCTAGACAGCAAGTTGGGAAATCATGGAACTCAGTTCATCAGTTTTCCCCTTTCACAAGGATAGCTGTCTTGCAAGAGACATGCTTGATAACAACTGCTTTGAGTCTTGTTTTATGTATTTTTCTTGATTTTAGGTTTTTCAGGCATGAGTCTAAACTTTCAATATTTAGTTCTGGTCAACATTTGAACTGGTAGTCACTGGGCTCTAGATCCTGATAATATTAGCAGTCAAGTGCAAAGGAAATTAACTCAGAAAAAAGAAACCTTAATATTTGAAAGTTTTAATTGCCTAGAGACATAAACATGGTTTAAAGCATAATTATGCAAATAGATGGCAAAGTTTAAGAGAAAGGTTCCAAGACTTCAACCTCACGTAGTTGAAAGGAACATAGTTTGAACAAAAATATCTTAATTCATAAGGACATTTCAGAAAGTCTTATCAAAAGGACAGTGTAAACTTTACTAGTATGGCTCATTAAGTCGGAAATGGACTCTGGAAGGGTCATGGAGATTAGAGGTGAGATAACTCATAATCAAAGCAATTAGCAGTGGATTATATCCCCCGAGTTCCATAGAAAAGGAAATCTCGGTTCCGTTGATAAGCTCCCAAATGGCGTTTACTTGCCCAGGTGGAACGTTACCCAAAAGAAAACTATTTGCTTTTACTACACGAATTGACAGCACTCTCCTTTGTCTAAAGTCATGGGTTGCAAACACTAAGATGTGAATATTAAGTTCATGCATGTTATGCCTCTGGACTGATTTTTCAGCTACTTGGAAATTATATTTTATAGAAATCCTAACCAGACAGGGCAGTGCAGAGCTTGGCTCTCATAGAACTAGATATTTATTATTGGACTGTAGGGAGTATCTAGGCATAGGTAGCTCAATTAATCCCGATGTAAATCTCGGCTATGAATCCCCACTTTGCTTTGTATCTTAATGGTTTCTGGTGTTGCTCCTCTGTTCTTTTTCTTTTCTTTTCCTTTATTTTCTTTTTTATTCTTTTCTTTTTAAAAAATATACCTTAAGTGTAGGGGTTTTGGCTCAGGGTTGGAACACTTACCAGGCATGCAGGAACCTGAGTTCGATCAGTGCACCTCTCAAAGTCTGAAACAAGTTCCTGGATTCTGTCATCAACATAGTTTGTAAGTATTTTTACCTGTCTGAGCATCCATTTCTGAGAAATGTGGACAGAAGCATGTTTCTTTTCTTGGGTTTCCTTGTCGAAAAATACTATAAATGGATGCTAATCTCCAGAATGCAGTGCTCTTTCTCAATGTATAAATTTGAACATTAAACAAAACTTGAAGGATTCAAATTTTCAAAATATCAGTCTCTCTTACTTTTCACAAGCACACCAGATTTTGCCATGTTACATTATTAAACACATAAAGAAATGAAGCAATGAACAAAATAAGATTAAAATGTAGAGAAACATTTTAAGATCAATGGCTATGGAATAAGAATCATGCGACAAACAGCTTTGAAAAAGATCATTTGGAAAGGGTAATCCTTCTGAAGATCAGTGAGAAAAACAGTCACCAATAACTCCATAAACGAAATAAATGAAATCAGGTTTCCAAGTAGGACTCAGTTCTAATTTAACAGTCTACCCTGGCTATCAGTTAAATGACAGAATTCATCTTGCCTCAGCATAAGGCAATCTGTACTATAATCTTCTGTGTTTATACTAAGCATTCTTTTTCTAGCTGAAGGTAGTTAGAAGGTACTAGGTCTGTACTTGGCTTATTGGTTAACAACATCACTGTGGGGGGGGATGGAGTGGTGGCTAAGTGGTTAAGAGCACTGACTGCTCTTCCAGATGACCCAGGTTCAATTCCCAGCACCCACACTGCAGCTCACAACTGTCTGAAGATCCAGTTGCAGGGGATCTGACACCTTCACACCAATGCACATAAAATAAAGTTAAATAAACCATAAAATATTTTAAAAAATCACTGTGGAATCATGTGGTCTTAGTTAAAACATCTTCTCAGTATATTAGATAATATTGAAGAACTATTGTTTATTTTTTAGAGATGTGGTCAGGCTAACAGGTTATGTTTTTAAAAATAGTCCTTATCTCAAAGGTAGACTCTGAAATAAAATTAAACCATAGGATATAGAATATTTGCTGAAAATAAATGAAAAGGTAAGAGAACATAAGGATTTGTACAAAATAAAACTCGTCATGAATTGACAGTTAGTGAAACCAGATGGCAAGTTGTTCTATTTT
This sequence comes from Bramus lutescens, assembly GCA_001685075.1. Classification (NCBI taxonomy): domain Eukaryota; kingdom Metazoa; phylum Chordata; class Mammalia; order Rodentia; family Cricetidae; genus Bramus; species Bramus lutescens. The sequence continues at coordinate 32,513 of LOEQ01005804.1, read as the reverse complement.
TCTCTCCACTTCTTCATCTTAGAAATGCCACCATTCTCCTCACATACTACTTTGGCTTCATGTACATTACTTAAGCCTCACCTCTTCTCATGTATAAGGAAAGGACAACAGACACCAGCCGCTCAGGACTGTTTGGAAGACCAAATGAATTCATTGATACTGTTGTGAGGCACACTCTGCGTCTCTCAGAACTGCGACGTGAATATTAAGTCGGAAGAAAATGTATTCATTCCTTGCCCACTTTTAAAATTAAATTTTTCATTTGGGCCGTAACTGTAGAATCACAAGCAATTCTAAGAGACAAGCAGAGAAATCCTCTACTTCATTTGCACATTTCCTTCAATGGAAATATCTTATACCACTGTAGTACAACATTTTTTCCAGGATATTAATACTGATAACAATCAGGGCACAGAATATTATTATCATCGGTAGAATTCCTTAAGTCACCCCATTACAGCCAAAGCAGCTTCCACCCTCTCCTTAACCCCTGGTGGGAACAATCACACTGAATGGAACCTTTAGAGTTGACTTTTTCCCTTATCATCCGTGTCTGGAAATTAGTCTAGACAGTTGTTTGTATCGAGCTCATTCACGATTCCTGCTGAACCATATTCTGTGACACAGAGAGTCCAGCTTGTTTATCCATTAACAGTATCAAAAGGAGGGTCTGGGTTATCACCAGTGTTTGGCTGCTGTTAAGACTCTATAAACATTTGTGTAGAGGTTTTTATATGGATGTAAGTTTTCATTTCTCCAGAATGAATGTTCAGGAGTGCAGTTGTTAGGTTATATTATAGTTTTATCTTTAATGTTATAGATGCCACCAAGGTATTTAAAAGTTAACACTGATATTTTAAATTTCTGCAGAACTGAATGAGTGATCAGGCTTTCCTACCTTATTTTCAGCAACAATTAAATAGCTGTCCTTAGGAAACATTATTAGCCATCATGACTGATAACAAGGCTTTCATTTCATAAGAGTTATTTATTTTCATATGCTTACACACCATCTTTTAAAAACATATCTGCCCATGTTATTTGACCATGCCTTAATTGAATTGTTTGTTCTATAGTGAGTTTTTCAAAGTCTTGCAATCAGACTTTCATCGTGCAGAAGTGGCTCAGCAGTCAAAAGCACCTGCTACTCTTGCAGACAGTAGAGGTGGTCATCGGCACACATATAGGGTGGCACACAGCTACCTGTAGCTGCACATCCTTTTGTTATCTTACGCTTTTCAGCTTTCTCCATAAAAATTACCATTCTACTAAAGCTAAATATTTATTACAGATTCTCATTTCAATGCTGGACGTTTCTCCCAAGCATCATTTTTATAACTGGGCCTCACCTAATCTAAAGATTCTTAATTTCCTTTACAAAGCCATTGTGGCCCACATCGCTTATCCTCGGTCATCACGTGCCAAGTTGTATAACCTTGCTGAGGATTTCTCAGTAAGTATCATGATGACACTATGCACAATCTGGAAGTTTTCTGATTCGTCAGCTCTTTGAGTGTAGAACTTATTCTTCCAATCAAAGTATGTGACCTTAAAGCTCTTGATTTCTGATACTTCCACAGCATAACTAAGAAAAAAGAAGTTTGGAAGCTACTTCCCTGAGCCAATGTATAAAGTGTTAAAAATATTAATTTCGTGCCAAGATAATATGTGACACATACTGAGATGGAGAAAGGTCTATTTAATGGAATTCTTGTCATGAACCACGCTGTACATTTCTAGAAGAAATGTCTTATGGCCACTTAGATTGCTCTCTAGAATGGGCTCTGCTGCTTGGTCCTTATGTAATCTATGTGGGACAGGAAGGGGATTCCGCTATGAGTCCTCGTCTGTTGCTGTTTCCATGCATAATATTCAGCCACGGCTTCAATCAGAGGCAAGCTATCGGTTGACAAACCTATGTGGGGAAGAGGAGAAAGCGTGTGCTGTTGGTGCTGCCTGTGTTTCTATCTAGCTAGTGTACAGTTTAGCTGATGAGAAATTCTCCAATGAGGAAATACACTCACACCCATGTGCTTGCTAAAGTGCCTTCTCCACTGGCATCATCTAATATGCTCAGCATTCTAGTCAGATGGAAAATCAGGATATGTGTGTATTTCTTAGCAAACACAAAGAGAGTGTTAAAGACCATTCTTCATCATAGGGGAAAATGTAAAAAGAACAAAGATCTAAAATGTTGCCTGAAGTGCAACAGAATGAAATTGAAAGAAAATAAATCATTGATACTTGGTGTATAATATGTAATCAATGTTCTTCAGATAACTGAAATTTTGTGTTCTTAGTTAAAGTTGATATAGTTTTAAAGATCATAATTCCAGGGTTGAATGAATTCTCACTGAGAATGCTCCAACTCTCTTAGATGCTAAATGATCAACCTGAGAATGTAATGTTGTAAGGTCTCAAAGCAGCAAGAACCTTGCTGGGACACTGGGAAGATGTTGCTAGCTTTGACTTGGTTGCAAAATATATTTGCATTTTTCTTATCAAATTTGGGCCTAAAATGTTGTGTTTAGAACAACCTATTGCTAATTCGAATAACTCTTGGCATAACATTGTCTAACAAGTATGAAACAATTTTATTTTTATTGTGCTTCTTTGTAAACTTGGAGATCCTCCTTTCTCACAAAATATAAATGCTAGAAGCTTGGCTTAAAAATAATAAATATAGAGAATATTTCTTACACTGCCTCCTATAGGTCTTACTATAAGTTAGTGTTTACTATAAGAAATCTAAAAACCATGTTCCATTTGTCTGCACCATCTCAGACATGAATGTTTCTCCAAAGACAAACATTAACATGGAATAAATGAACACAAAACCACATTTTTCGGGATAGCTTCTTGAAGACGCCAGACATAGATAAGGGCAAAGGAGAAAAATGTCATCGTACAGGATGAAAATTACAAATAGAACATTTGAAGGATTTCAATTTTAAAGCTCAATCTAGTCTGCTTATCATGGCAAGATTAACAAACTGTACTGGAACAAATGGAGAATAGGTATTTATTTATAATCCAAACACAGTAAAATATTAGCACGAACAGGCAAAGCCATGGTGATATTTACAACTTCTCTTGTTCCCAGCATCAATATGTCACCTCCTCTCAGTAATGCACAGGAAAAGACAAAAACCAAACAAAAATGTGTCATAAATACATGAAATTGAAGTTGCATGGTATCTTACTCTATTTTATTACTACTGCTAGTTAATATTACAGAGTGAAACTTTACAAAACATTGGAGTTCATTTTTTTCTCACAGTTCTAGCAAGTTCAGAAACATAATACAAAATCATGAAGTTTATTTTTTTCTCACCGTTCTAGAAAGTTCAGAAACATAGCAGAGGGGTCTGCCAAGGCCCCTCATGTTGTATTATAGATAGTACAGTGCAGGAGGAAAACAAATTGATGTGGGATGCCCCTCTGTATGCTGTCAATACCATTGGCTAATAAAGAAGCTGTTATGGACCTGTGATAGGGTAGAGTAGAGCTAAGTGGAGAAATAATTTGTAGAAGAAAGCCACTCCTACAAGAGATACCCTATTTTTGAGATGGTTGCTTTAATTCTTTCCTAAAAGGGACTCCTGAGCATCTTCCCCAATACCAATACTTTTTTTTTGTTTTTTTTTTCTTTCAGTTTATTTATTTTTTTCCATTATCTTTTCTTTATTGTTATTAAAAATTTCCACCTCCTNGCATCCAAACAGACTAGGCTCCCACATAGCCAGTACATGCAGTAGAATCAAAACACCAATACTTTGGAATCGAAGTTTCTAGTTTACACTTTTAGGGTGCCCATTCAAACTATAAGAATATTTAAGGATGCTTCAAGGAGAATGTGGTTAATATCTCATCCCTGGGTCAAATATTCTATGAAGACTCAATTGTAGTTTCTGTGAATACAATTGAACATGTTCAGAATTTGAGGAATGTGGGAGGAGGAACAGGTCCTGTTTTAATTTTAAATAGTTAGTTCTTTGAAAATGAGCATCACGCGTGGCTCAGGATCCTCACGTCAGAAGGCCATTGACGCTTCTCCTGCCCCCTTAATTTGGTTTGTGAAAGCTGTTTTAGTGATGACTTGATCTATCGAGCAAAGATAATAAAAAGTCAATAAAGTTCAAAGATGAGCAACCAAACACCCATTTTTAAAATAGAATTCTCCGTAACAAAAGAGCTTTATAACTGAGAAGATGAGTTAATATATGGATCACTTTAGACAGATTCCTCCAGCTCACTATGCAAGCTTAATATTAGATAGTACTTTTTCTTTCGCCACCTTCCTACAGAGGAACAAGAAGTGAGATGTGGACATAAAGATTTGGGATGCTTGGTGAAAAGTAACCTGGGAAATTAGTGGGGGATTAATGTTGCAAGCAACCTTGTTTTTGCAACATAAATCCTTAGTTATATTTTATTTTCCAAAAAAATAGAATTCAACCTAAAAATTCCTAAATGCTTACAGCTGTTGGGTGTTATTTTGAGGCTCCTTTTTCTATGGCATTGAGTGATCACATGACAGACTCTATGCATTGATTCTGAGATGAAGTCAATTTCCACGCATCATCCAACTGTTCACAAAGGTTACAGGAAAGGTGGAGAAACAGATCAAAAGAGACTGAAGTGGTCCGATAGCTTGGCATGAAGTGGCACACAGCAATCCACTTAGGACACTATCAATACACTGACGTTCAATGGCCTTGTTAAGTTAGGAGAAAAGGGGAAACCCCAGGTTAGGAGATTTGGGAGCATTTAAATTTCTTATTACTCTCTTTGTACATCTTCATGAAAAGAAATGAGTTCTCATTGAAATGTGAACATTTTAATTTCAAATTCACAAATTAGCCCTTTATAGAGAATGACCCTTATTCTCAAGCATTTGAAAATGTCACCTCTCAAAGGCTAAGAACAGCATTCTGACCTTGTTCACCTGTGGAACACACTCTGAATCCGTAGTTCAAAGCAAGACATGTGCAGCTCTCTGGACTTGAGTAGCCTACAGAGAATCANNNNAGTGGCAGGCGTGCCACAAGCTGCACCATTAGCCAAACTCTCCCTCAGCAAATGCTGTTTGCTCTCGACTTATCAGAACAGTCTACAAAGGCCTAGAGTAGAGTAGGGAGGGAGCATTGTCCTTCACTTTGCTGGTGACTTCTGAGATTATGCTACTTCTGATTCTACCCTGATCTAATGTCTGCTTTTCTTTTTTTTCCCATGTGTGTGGGGAAGGTGGGGGGAGAGCTTCCTTAAACAATTTTGTAAGTGACAGCTCTATCAGCAGCAACTTTGCTTATTCTGTGTTAGTTTGAAATTAGATTTCAAATGGATATTTATTAACAACCTTGAAAGGCCTGTTCTCAAGGCTACAGCCAGGGTCCGAGGAAGGCGTCCACAACAAAGCAAAACTGAGCTCATATTTTTTCTATCTGAGGGGTAAAGACTCACCTACATGATCTGAAGGCCATAATCTTTATTGTCCTGTTTGCTTGAATTCTACCTCTACAGCTTCTAGTCCTCCTTTGTTTTAATTCTCTGCTCCAATATTTTTTCCTTATTCACCTGTCTTAAATACATTTTTATGGGATGTTTAGGCAATAATAAAAAATTTACAAGAATTATATTTCATTGTTCATAGCACATTCCTTGGGTAAATAAGGAGCTGAGCCACTTACTATGGCAACACGTAGGCAGGCACAAGGTGCTTGGCACCTTCCCGGACAGGGACTTTGAAAATATATTTTCTTTTCCTGTTTGTAACCACAGAACAGAGAAAAGGAAAGAACCTTGTTTGTAACTTTGTCTGTAAGGCCAGACCATCCTTTGCAGCCCTGGTTAATTGTGAATCTTTTCCCACAGTAGTGGGACATAAGACTAATTTTCTTTGGACTTGGTTAATTATTTGCTATTTGGGCCCTAAACAACAAACAGCTAGTTAGCTGAACTTTGAGTTTTAGATCATAAACTGAGATTAGAAGTTTGTGTAGAGTGTTAATTGCTAAGGAATTTAGTAGGGAGTGGCCACTGGCCTGTGATATCAGCCTAGTTTAGCTAGAGAAAGTGCCATAGTATGTTAGGATGCTTTATGTTAATAACCTTGGTTGGACATCTGGGACTCTGTCCTTGTGCGTATCTGTAAAGTTTTTAACTTATGACCCAATTTCAGAAACATTTGGTCTAGTTTGAGCTTGTTCTGAGGTGAAAGTGAGCTGATTGTGTGTTGCTTGAGTAAAAGGAATAAAGCAGGCTTTTAAGTGTCTTATAGTCCTCGTGAGACAATAAATCTAGTAACAAATCATATCCTAGTATGGTTTTTAAATATCAAAATTATACTTTTAATGAGAAGTCATCTTCCTGTCCACCCATGGATATATGTGCCCATAAGACTGAGAGGCAATCATGAGATTACAATGCATATCATGTAAAATAATACACCACAGTGCAGGTACTGGGGAGATACCACAGCTGCTTTAGGAAATGTGAAAGTATAGACAGGAGCAACAGTTTCCAGAGTTGGTGTTCCACAGGCCCAGCATGGATGAGATTTTCCTCCATCAGAGAGTCATCCCTCTGGTGAGTTGATATCTGAACACTAATTATCACCTGCTGCATACATCCCTGGCCCTTGACACAGATATTACTCATAGACTAAACTGAAAGAAATCTGGAATAAAGGGAATAAACACGTCTGTTGCACTGATAAAATCTGTCTGAGGTATTAGCATTTTACTGCAGAGGGAAAGATACCCCAAACCTATAGTATCAAACAGAAATTCCTACACAGATCTAATGTGCTAAGATGTGGATATCAGCAGAGCCCAGTTCCAGTGAAGTGTCTTCACTGTGAGCAAACCCACAAAATTCTTCTTGCTATGTAAGTGGCTTTGTGACAAGTATGTGTCAATATGGGTTGCAGTCACAATGTACCCAAAGCTGTATACTTGGCATCTGAATCTTTTCTTTTCCCTTAAAAGGTGTACTTATTTTTGAAAACATGTGTAAGTGTTTTGTATACAGGTATGCCTGTACTTCTGTGCATGCATTACCCACAGGTCAGAAGAGGGTTTTAGATCATTTGGAACAGGAGTTTCAGGCAGTTACAAGCTGCTTTGTGGATTCTGGGAACAAAACCCTGGGCTTCTGCAGGAATGGCAAGTCTTTTAATGACTGAGCCAGCTCCCCTGTCTGAAACTTTGAAACAATATGCAGAGTAAGGATCACATAGCCTCATCTATTCTTCACCATCCAAACACAGTTTTAAGAAAAGCTTCCCATTTGCCTGCAAATTTCAAGATGTCATTATTTTTTCCCACTGTTTTGCGTTTCATTGTGCAAATGTGCCACATCTTCTTTTTCCATTCTTCAGTAGGGACATTTAGGTTGTTTTCAGGTTCTGGCTATGACAAACAGTGCTACTATGAGCATAGTTGAGCACATGTCCTTGTGGTACAATTGAGCATCCTTTGGGTATGTACCCAAGGTGGTATTAATGGGTCCTGAGATAGATTATTTCCTAATTTCCTGTGAAATTGCCATCCTGATTTCTTAAGCAGCTGTACCAGCAATGCAGGAATGTTCCCTGTTTCCCACATTGTCGCCAGTATAAGCTGTCATCAGTGTTTTTGATCTTGGCCATTTTTGCAGGTATAAGATGAAATCTCAGACTTGTTTTGATTTGCATTTCTTGAAATTTGTGGGCAAATGGATGAATCTAAAAAACATCATATTGAGTGAGGTAACCCAGATCCAGAAACACAAATATAATATGTACTCACTCATAAATAGCTTTTAGGCACGAAGAAAAACAAGCTTACAATTCCCAACTCCAGAGAACCTAGACAACATATAGAACTCTAAGAAAGACATACATAGATCTAATGTACATGGGAAGTAGAAAAAGACAAGGTTTCCTGAGTAAATTGGGAGCATAGAGGTCATGGGAGAGGATAGAAGGAGAGGGGGAGGAAAGTAGGGGAGTGGAGAAAAATGTACAGCTCAATAAAAACAATAAAAGAGAAAAGTTTCCCAGTTTTTTCAAGCTAAAACATACTTCAGGATTGAGATTATTTCAGTTTTAATACTAGTTAAACCAATAAATGTGACTGCCAAAGACAAATATACAATTACTAGGTTCTATTTGAGAGATAATTAGGTTTGAATCTAAAAAAACATGAGGATATAATCTGAAGCTAGCCAGTCAGTTATACCTTCTATCAGAAAGGAATCAAATGCAGAATCTCCACAAATTTGAGTTCTTAAAGACTAAATTACTAAATGCTGCTACCACAGATATTATTAATGATAAGTTATGGTGTAATAAAAACAAGATATATAATCAAAGAAGCTATGCTTAGTAAAGGTAGATATTTTTAGCAAAGTTTCCATAGAATTTGCCTGTAGAGGATAAATAACATGTTTGTTTTGACTATTCATTTTTATGAATTTTGGTTTTATGGTGGACTTTTATCTTCTTCAAAGTACATATGGGAACAGACATTACCTGGCTACCAATAAAAACCTCTGCAAGATGGCATTTTATTTAGGAAATAATTGCCTTAAAAATAGATTTTTTTTTTGGTAGAAAGGAAGCTTATAAAGGTCTAAAAGGCTGGGTGATTCCAGGAATCCAGCACATTAGGCTGCAGCATGATCAATATTAGTTGAAATGTAGTTTTAAATCATTTTGATATAACTAATACCTGTGTCTTGAATATTTCTCCTGGCAAAATATTCCAATGTTATACCTAAGAATAATAGCACCAGGCTGGAACTCCAGCTTCCTTGGAAAAACCTCATTCCCTTACTTTGAAACAAAACACCTTGGTGACTTCCATGCAAAATTGCTTCTTTCCCACCCGATGTTCTCTGGGCTGCTCAGTGACTGCTGTGTTACAGAGCCGAAGTCATGACTATGTGAGGGGAAATCGAATGACTGATCATAGAAATGAAGGCATATGGGCCCAGAACGCCTGCAAAGTCCCATAGGAAGCCACATCTATTCTTAAGACTTTGCAGATCTGTAATATCCAAGTCATAACGACAAGGTGATGATTTTTCTTTGTTCTTTTGTAACGCTTGGTACCCTCTACATCTTGGAATGATTGGCTTCCACCCAGAAGATGCTAGCATAGAGGAAACTGTTTCAGTGTCCATCTTGGCTGGGTTAGGCGTACTTGATGGTTAGATGTGATGGATGGCGCTTGCGCATGTGCGCATGCTTGTCCAGCTTGCTATCTGCTACCTCATGCCACCAACTGGGACTTGTCTCAAGCGTATACATGTACACATACCTACGTATACGCATGTATCTGTGAGAGGGGTTCTGACTTCTATTAGGAGATCCTTCTCTTTTTACATTTTGAGTAGCTGGAACTACAAGTTATGTCACCATGCCAACATATTTCACCGTACTTTTGCTAGTCAGATGAACGTTGGCATTTATTCAAGGCTGTGACTGTGCTCTTACTGCCTGTCTGTACGGTTCATTTCTGAACACGTGTTTTTCAATGCAGTCTTTTTTCTTAAGATTTATTTATTTATTATGTATACAACATTCTGCCTCCATGTATGCCGCATGCCAGAGGAGGGCGCCAGACCTAAGTACAGATGGTTGTGAGCCACCATGTGGTTGCTGGGAATTGAACTCAGGACCTCTGG